>JAUMHB010095556.1:0-10698 GCA_032359685.1 Pittosporum tobira
ATATAATTCGACTAGAGAAATAACAAAAGGAAGATTTTTATTTATTAAATCATTCTCAAATATTTGGGTTCTCACAGAATCTTAAGCCTAAGATCAATGAACGGATCCTAAAAAGCTATTTCTAGTCAAAATTTGGGCGTATATGCATGGGAAAGACGGATTGTTGCCTTTGTCGGCACTGCCGTCAGCCCATAACCATGTCCAGTGATAGTAGCTTTCCGAAAAAAGTTAAATGGTTTGATCAAAGGTCAAATGGTTGGTGGTCAAGGCTGGTCAAGGGTCAGTCAAGTTCCAGTCAAGGTTAAATGGTCAGTGGTCTAGTCTAGTGAAGGATGGTCAAATGGTCAATTGATCAAGTTGGTCAAAATGATCAATTATTGTCCAAATTATTTGTAAAATGCTTTGGTTAAAATTTACCAAAATACCATTCTACAATATTTACAAAAATACCCCTCTGCCATATTTATATAAATACCCCTTTGCTATATTTACAAAAATACCCATCTGCCATATTTATAGAAATACCCCTGCCATATTTACAAAAATACCTTCTGCCAAATTTACCAAAATACCCTTCTACCATATTTCGGTAATTTTGGTCATTAACAATTTTTAACTCGGAATGGGCTCAAACTTGGTGTGTGGCTTGGAAACGAACTTTTGAGCACAACCCATTGTTTTACAATGGGCACAACAGTTTTAGACATTTCAGGCTTGTTTAGATGGATTTTTGGACCTTTTAGTTATTTATTTTATTATGGTAATTATTTATTTCCTATATTAAATTATGAAGAGTTATAAACCCTAATTTTATGGGGATTATATTTTGGTCCAAAAAATTAAGGATCCAAAATCGTATTTTAGCGTTTACATCACCTCGAGATAAATACGAGGAGAAATTGTGAGGAAAGTAACAAATGACAAATTGTCAAGATAATGACAATTTTTCCTTTTGAAATGTTGTGTGCGTTTAAGTCTTTTCAAATTATGAAAACTCCAAGATGCTTAGGTTTATTTTGAGAGTGAGTGACTTATATTAATACGACGATACTAATGATAAGTCGTTATTATTATAGGAACATACAAGAGAGAGAAAGAGAAACCTACAATCATCAAACGCGTTACGAAGAAAATATAGAAGGTTCATTTAAGGCTGATTTTTACTCTTCACTTATGTATAAGTTATTATTCACTTATGCATGCCAATTATTGAATTATTTTCATATAATTGTTATTCCATTATACTTGTTTTCTTGCCATGCTTCTATAAGTAAAATGCTTATACGTTGAATTATTATTAAGCATAATTCTTGAACATGTTTAATTGAAAAATTATGCATATCTTTCATGTATAACATGTCTTATTAAGGTGTTTATCATATTCATATGATAATTTGAAATCGAATATTGAACATAGCTAAAGACAGGTGTATCGGGACGCTACATAATAAATCCATGCAGTTCTGACGTATACGGGCGTGAGTTGTTACACTTGACTTTGTGTCGAAAAAAACTTTATGACATAAGTGTCGTTGAATTAGTGTACAATTATTCACATTGTCAATTTTTAAATGACATGATATTATATTAACTCGTAAATCATGCGTGCCTTGATAAAATTCATATTAAGCTCGTGAATTCAAAAATGTAAAGTTTTACGATTCAAAATCATATCATTTTGTATCTTTTAAACTGGAAGATCATTTTTATCAAAAATAGAGTAATTACTTGCTGAGCATCTTTTGCTCATTCTTTCTATGTTTTTCAGAATCTATGGAGCGAGGTGAATCCTCGAAAGGTAAAAACAAGATAGAATATTATTAGAACGTTTGGATTTGTCTAACTGGATTTTGTAATGGAATATTTTGTATGACTTTTGTCTCACTAAACCCTTGTATTGTAAGACATTATTAATTAAAGTATTATGCTTCCGCTTTGTATTTATTCGTATGTGAGATTTTTCTGTAAATTATAACAGGGAGAGTTGTCTAAGGTTGAAAACTTAACATAAAATACCGAGAATGATATATGACAATCCAATTTCCATGTGGATTCGGTGTTTGAAATTTTGGGGCGTCACAATAAAGTCTAAATAAAGCTTCAATTAATCATGAATAGGATCCGTCTAGTCTTAACATAAAGAAATTTAGAACATAATTACACTAAAAGATACAAAAAAAAGGATAGAAAAACTCATAAGAAGTCGACATGATGTCTTCATTGATAGCCTTCTGATCTCCGCTTACTTGAGCTCTTGATCTACCCTTAATTTTATGTTGTACCTTTTTTTTTTGGAAATCTGAGCTAGGAAGAGTTTTTATAGCTTTTAATCATGTGACTTATCATAAGTTGAATCAAATTAGGTTTGCCGCCTTGGTCCATGTCAAAAAGTCTTGGAAAAGCCCAAAATTACATAAGTCAAAGCCTTCTGGAAAACTCAATAGAAATAGCAATAAATCATACAGGCTAGCTTACACCCTAGATTACGACCGTAGGCGGCTGTAAGGTAGGCCGTAAGTGCCTCTGCAAGTTTGGTTTACTTCCCATTTCGATTCCTAACAATCCTTATCCGTCCCGAATTCGTCCAAAACTTGATTTTTGTCCGAAATATGTCTTTTTAAGCTCAATTCTCTGTAAAACAAGCCTATTAACAATAAAACATATCTGATCCCTTGGATTGATCATTTGTTAGTCTAGAACAAGGATATTAAATCTAAATTCATGCAAAGTTAATAATAAATCAAGAGAAATAAGCATAACATAATATATCAACTAAGCACTTATCAAATTCTATATAGAAGAAGGTGCCGAACTCCCCTTTATTTAAATGAAGTGGGAAAGCAGAAGTTAGTAGGGCCCGAATTAGTGCAAAATGTCGAGAACACAATTAGAATTATTCACACAAGAATGAAGGCGACCTAGGATCGACAGAAACAATACGCAGATAGTCACCGCAAAGATCGAGTATTAGAAGTATGCGATTATGTATTACTTAAGGTACCACCTTAGAAGGGTGTGATGCGATTTGGAAAGAAAGGAAAATTAAGCCCTAGATTTATTGGACCTTTTCAAGCTCCACAAAAGGTTGCTCCAGTTGCATATGAACTTGCATTACCTCCATCATTAGGGCATATGCACAATGTGTTTCATGTATCATCACTTCGGTTGTTTAATCTTGATTTTAAACGAGTTATTTCTTACGAGTCGATTGAAATCAAAGAAGATTTGACGTATGAAGTTCCCACGCAAATCATAGATCATCAAGTGAAAGTGTTGCATAGTAAAGAAATTCCATCTATGAGAGTTATATGGCGCAAACATGATAGAGAAGAAGCTACGTGGGAGCTAGAAAGTGAAATGAAATGAAAGTACTCCCATCTGTTTCACTAGTGAATTTCGAGACGAAATTATTTTAAGGGGGAAAAGCATATGAAACCCAAGAAATTATAATGTGTAAAAATATGAATAATGTTAAAATATATTATTTCATGTGATTAATTCTTGTTTGGATTGTTAGAATTTGATTAGTAATGTAAGCATACGTAGCAATTTATTTCGTGATTTTCCTTAACTGAAAACTTACAAGGATATAAGTTACAAATTCAAGCAATTAAAACACTCTAGAAAGAGTATGGAGGGCCGACAATAGTAAGGAATTTATTCCTTATTAATTTTTCAAGAAAAGAAGAAAAAAAGTCAAAAGAGAACAAGACAAGGAAGATGATGCAAGCATAGGTGCCATAGGCAAGATGATGTCGCCTAGGTGAGGTAATCATGTGGGATCATCAAGGTGATGTCACCAAGATGACATAAGCCATATGATGTCATCAAGATGATGCAAGCAATGATATCATCAAAATGATGCAAGCAATGACATCATCAAGATGACATCACTAGGATAACATAAGCATGCAAGGTGTCAAGCCTTGGGAGAGACTTGGTGGCATATTTATAAGCCAACACTTGCACACCTACATGTCATTTGATCACTTGGACCACTTAGCCACTTTAGAAGCCAACAAACCCACCAACTCAAGATCCTAAGTGGCCAACCTCTTGACCATTTAACCTACCTAGAAGCTCAGCTAAAGAAGATATAATGGAAAGTAAGTATTCATTTACAACACTTAGCCATTTCTAGCAAAGCCAAGCCAAGAAATCAAGAACAATACTCCCCCATTTCAACCTCTCGGGTTACACCCCCTAACCAAATTAAATTTTAATCCTTGCTTCAAGTAACATGATAGATGATCACAAAATATTTTAATGATCATAGAAACCAAGATTAACCAAAGAAATCATCCAAAAACACTTTCAAATCCTCGAATTTCAAGATCAAACCCCTAAACCCTAAAACCAACTCTTGCAAAACTAAGCCCTCTACACCCCAAATCAAGCATCTAGAGCTCTAATCTAGCACTTAGAGGGCCATATTTCCAGTAAGAAATGTACGGATTAGGTCTTGAAGAGTCAAGCTACTTTGGCAGATTTTTAAGAGCTTCAAAGGTAAATCTCTAAACCAAGCCTAGTATACTTATTGTCTATGGTTAGTATATGTATGAGCATGATTAAGTAACTAACAACTTGTATAGCTTGTTATAATGGTTGTGGTTTGAAGGAGGATGGGAACCTCATTTGAGGTTAAAGGAGTTTGTTTGTTGTGTGATTTACCATGGGGAAGGGAATGATCATTGCATGAATATAACATAGCATGTAGGTTGAGTTAGAATGCATGATTAGTGATAGTTTGGTTAATAAGGAAGCATTAGGATGTTATTTGTTGGTTTAGGCACAAGGAGTCCAAGAATTCTTTGAAAACAAGATTTTGTTAAGTGATGATTTCATGGTTAAAACCTAATATAACACAAGTGAAAAGTGATTTCCATGTTATGGTTATGCTTAGTTACGCATGCAAAGACTTGTGAAGACATTTAAGCAAGATTTACGAGTTTTCATAAAAGTTACAAATCTGGAAATTTGGTTATTGAAACCCCATCCCAAATTTTGTAGAAAAATATGGATAAGGAAAATGGACTCCAAACGTTTGTTCAAAGTACTTTAACAAGTATATATGATTTTGGAGTTCATTTGATATTTTAATAAAATACCAGAAGGGGACTGCTGTAACTTGAGCAGAAACAGAGAAGTCAGAACTCTGTTCTGATTTTGAGAAGCTATAAAATTTTCACTAAAATTCCAAATTTGGTGATTTCAAATACTATATAAAACTATGAAAATATAGTTTTGGAAAATGTAAATTATGGAAGCACTAAACTTGTACAGAATAAGTTGTGCCTAAATGAGTTAAGGTAGCGCAGAAAATAGAAAACTATATTTTAGTTGTCTTTGAAATTCTATATAAAATAATCTGCTAATTTATAAATCATAAAAAAAATTCAGCATATACCTAGAAAAGTATCATTTATTTACATAAATATTTTCTAGAATTTAAGGTCATTTGATATTTTTATAAATTGTCCTAAGCAGACTACTGCAAATTTCCATAATTTCCAGAAAGTACCAAATGTTAGCAAACTTTAAGGAACAATATGTTTTTCATTGTAACTTAGAATTGAGTGATTCTTGAGCCCATTTCAAGCTTAAGAAATAAAAATTCTGAGTAAGATGACCAAACTGCTGAGAGGTTTCTTAGCATAAGTTGAATGTATATGAATCTAATGGACTCCTTGGACCTAAACCATTAGAAATGTGAAGACATCAAATGGGATCAATGACCCTAGAAAATATTAAAGTTCTAATGTAAGGTATAGGGCAGAAAGTAATAATCGAGGAGGAGTTTGGAAACCAATTAAGGTTAAACGGAGCATGATAAGGAAAGTATTCTTACTCGCCCCACTTGTACGTGTAATTTCTTTGTTTCCATTGTACGTAATGTTTATTGTCATGGATGCAAGCTTACTCCTTGTGCATACAAGATTATGTGTATGCTTGAGTATTGTGCATCTCTACCATGCACAATATGTCCATATAGGTGTTGTAGAAAAACTCAAGGTGAATGAATTCAAGTATGCGAAGTGGAGGTTACTACTAGTGAATTTTGGTATGATATGGACGTAGTTTCCGTATATGCGATGTGCACATATGCTAGTTATGTTAAACTTGATCCAGACTATGTGTTAGGATCAGGTAAGTTATGTTATTATTTACACTCGTTTAAGATGGGTGAACTCATATGGAGGTAAAGTGCATACTCATTACCTTTGCCATTTAATTACATGATTCACATTATGCTCATAGGTCATGTTAACAATATATAACTCACCTCAAAATTTGTGAGTTCAAATTTTATGATTATGTTCCCTTATGCAAGTTTATGTACACATATTGATTAATTTATTAATGTCGAGAGTAGAATACTTGCTGAGCCATATCGTTCACCCTTTTATATTGTAGTTTATGTTTACAGCTAGTGAAAAGGCAAGGAAGAACGAGGGTCAAAGGGATTAGACCGTGACTAAGAGAAGGTAGTAAACTAGGGATTTGTCTAATCTCATGGACGAGTCTATGTTTTGCGAATGTAGAAAGACAAGAGCATTGGATATCGGAAAGTTACGGTAAGAATGTATAAGTTTGGGATCTTATTTAGTAAGGATCTATTTTGAGCAATTTTGGGATATGAACCAATCAGAGACGAATGTTGTTTGGGAAACAACAGTAAGTTGTAATTTGGGATTAGATACTAATCACCTATGTAAAAGAGTTTCGGAAAGGGATAAAGTAAAGAATCGGTAATGGTACTTTCAGAATAAGTTAAGTGATAAAAACAAGTACACTTTCTTACCTTATTTTATGTACAAAATTTCTTTATTTCCTGGTATGTGTTTTTAAATGATCAAAGGTGGATGTTATTCCATTTGAAAATGTTTGCAAACAAGTTGAAAAGTTTTTCAGATAAATTTCCAAGTCTGCCACCCAAGTTAAATACTACGAAAGAAATTTTGTGGTTGAGATGGGAAGACCGGTAATCCCTTGAGACCCTATGGGAACGAATCCTATGGCAAAGTTGGTAAGACTAGTGAATTCTCCGGGACCCTACAAGAGAATTCCTGTAGTTGAAGTGTGTATACACGCGCGAGTAATGTTATGGCTCGGTCTGGACTGTGTGTTAGGACCGGGTTAATGAAGCTTATGTTTATGCATGGTGCGCTAAGCTTTATGCCATGCTAGTGGAGATTATAGAAGAAACACTTTTGCTCAGCTGAGATAAAGGCTGAGTAGAGGTTAGAACATTTAACTCGGGCATACTGGTTTTATCAAAAGTTTATGCTCATAAAACATACCAGCAAAGATAAAATCCACGGTATGCTCGTGGATTCAAAACGACTTATATCTTAAAGTGATCAAAGTTTCAAGATGTTTAGTTTTAAAAGAATTGTGATTTCAAAGTAATTTATGATTCAAAATGATTTCATGATTTAAAGTGATTTTGAAAGTTCAAAGTGTTTTAAGAAAAGAATTTTCTATGAAAAGATTTCTCACAAGGCGAGTTAAGTTTTGAAAAATGAAGTGTTATATGGAAACTACTATTTTCACAAGAAAGTGTACTTGCTAGGCTTTTAACCTGGAATTTTTCAGAGGCAGTTATAGAGAGGTAGTGATAGTGATCTCGAGGATTGATAAGAAAGAATTCTTTTTGGATATAGTAAGTGAAGCATTTATGCTATGGAATTAAAAATTGGATAATGAGGATCAATGGTCTGAGGATTTTAGCATATGTTGAGCCTATGAGTGGAAATGTTAAGTGGAATTTGTTAAAGGTGTAGCTGAGAAGATCACGGTTGTGCAGAGGAAGCATAGTGAACTATAACCCGCAGGTTTAAGAGTATAGGTATGATTTGATGAAAATTTGAATTGAGAGATTAAAGAATGTAAAGGATATGAAATTGAATTTTGGGGTTATTAGTAGTTAAGATGAGAAAAGAGCATGAAAGATATCATATACTGGTTTTGAAATGTTATGAAAATGAATTTGATATTATCTTTGGGAATAAACTAAATTAAGTTACTCGAGGATGAAAGAAGAGCATAAGAGATACTTTGAGAAGTTATGAGATGCGACGATATGAGAATGCACCGATTGGGAAATAGTATGATTTCGAGGACAAGAAGTTTATATAGGCTAGGTAGGATTTGTCAAGTAATAGAAATTAGAAAGAAAAACATAAATATCGATTGGATAGCGACAAAACTTTGGAATTTGGAAATGAGGTACTGTAAGAGTACCTCCACTTTGGGTAGCACGCATGAATTTCGAGGAAGAAATTCTTTTAAGGGGAAAGAATGTGAGACCCCATAAATTTAAAAAATAAGGATTTACATAAATTTTCTAAGGAATTAAAAGAGAAACAAATCAAGAATACTTCTCCATTCTTCTAGAGGGGACAAATTAGAGGAAGGAGGAGCTGAGCTACTTTTCTTTCATCAAAAGGAGAAGTTAGAGAGAGAAAAAGAGAAGGAGAGCAAAGGAGAGTAAGGGCTCAGTCCATCCAAACTTGAGGAAGCACTTGATCAAAGGAAGTGGTTTAAGGGAAAGAAGAAGTACAAAAGCTAACAAAGGTAATTGAATGGTAAAGGAAGCGCAGCAAGGCAAGTACCCTATTCGCCCTTTTATGTACAATTTTCTTATATTCCCTCTACGTGACTTTGTTTGTCATGCATGCATGATCTTGATTCATTGTGCATGATTGTCCATGGTTTTCAAGTGATTGTTTTAATGAAAGTGATATTTTACTGATGCATGTTTGTTAAAAATTGTGTTGGAATGTTATGAGTTTATTTATTAATTGAATGATTTTGGGTTGTGTTACCAAATAGTCCAAACATCTACTCAGCATGTGGCTACGTATTGAGAAAGTTAGAAACAATGTTTTCCCCAGTACTATGTTCTTGGGGAAAAGTTATGAGAATATAAGCTATGGAACGAGTAGATGTCCACATAACATGGTCTTTGTTTTCATGAATTTGAGTTTATGTTGTGAATCCTGCAGGACTTGATCTTATTTTACTATGGAGGTATTTTGGTTCAGATTATTTATGTTATCATGATTTTAAGTTCCAAGGATTATGTATTGTTGAAAATGAAGATGTTCATTTCAATAATTTGATTTGATTATTTATGCTTGGAATTGATGCTAGTGGTGGGGAATCCACTTTGTGCTTGTGGATTTCTGAATGATCTTGCTTTCGAAAGAATCAATGGTTCAAAATGATTTTCAGTTTTAAAATGGAAAGTTTTCAAGAAACAAGTTTTATTAAATGACAAAGCATTTTAAAAGAAAATGTTTTGAAGTTTAAGAGTGGTTTACTTGTTGAGCTTATTCTCTCACGCTTGCTTTGTTTTGAAATGTTTTTGCAGTTATTTAATAAAATGAGTGAGACATCGAGACAGAACTAGAGTTTTGTCTAGCCTGAGACGAAAGGACTTTTGGAGTGAGCTGTCGGATTTAAATTTTATAATAAATATTGTTATAATTTGTATCACGTTTTGCTCCACTGCAATGTAATAAATAAGTGGGAATAAGAATATATATTTTTGACAACCGGTTCACTAGGTGTACGGAACCGGGGCATCACAATTTAAAAACCTTCACAGTCACGTCCTTCAATTTGTTAACCTAGATCGTCTAAATATTGATCAAGTTTTCAAAAGCATTAAGAACATATATCAGAACTCAATAAATATGTGATAGTAATATGAATGCTTAATAGAGATAAAATAAAATTTTAATTAATCATGAATAAGATCCATATCGTCCTAGCATAAAGATAAATTAGAACATGATTGATCTACAAAATACAATAGAAAATATAGAAAAACCCATAAGAAGTTGGCTAGATGTTTTTGTGTGGTATCCCTTCTAGTCTCCTGCCTCCTTGAGCTCTCGATCTCCTCTTGATCATATATTTTTTGAAAAGTGTGTTTTTGAGAGCTTGAAGGGAGTTTATATAGGCGTAGTCTTTAGGTCTTGTCATAATTTAATCTTGATTAGGTCTTCCACTTGAATATAACTTTGAAAGCATCAAGGAAAGCTCAAAATCGCCTTGGTCAAACCTTCCCGGAAAAGTTAACAGAATTCGCGAAAAGATGCACGGCCTACCTTACTGCCTAGCCCACGGCCGTAAGCTTCCTTACGGGCTAGCTTACGGCTGTAAGCTAACCCGTAAGGCCATAAGGACTTTGGTTTTTGCTTTTGCTTCGATTCTAGGCAATCCTTGTTCGTCCGGGATTAGGTCAAACTTCAATTTTTCTCCGAAATAGGCCTTTTCAAGCCCAATTCTCTACATTGTAAGCCCAATAACAATAGAACATATCTAATCTTTTAGATTGATGATTTGTTAGCTCAAAAAAGGATATAAAAGCCTAATTCATGCATTTTTATAATAAATCAAGAGAGTAATCCTTTGTTTGTCCCCAAGCAAATTCCCCCCAGCTTAATCCATTGTTTGTCCCCAAGCAAACTAATCATGAAAATTTATCTTAAGGAAATTTGGCCTCTTGATTTTTTTTAGCATTTGAATTCCACCAAAATTTTTATGAGTTGACAAAGTTGGTGATGAAAATTATCTAAGACTAGAGATCTGCAATTTAAGAAATCAATATTCCATCATACATAAGCAAAACTTCGCACAACGTAAGTACACATATCCACAATATGTCTAAGTTTTCATAATTTTCCC
>JAUMHB010095578.1:0-30211 GCA_032359685.1 Pittosporum tobira
CAAATAGTGCAGTGGCATTTTGGGCAAATAGTGCAGTGACATTTTGGTAAATAGTGCAGTGGCATTTTGGGTAAATAGTGCAGTGACATTTTGGTAAATTTGCCATCAGTAGCATTTTGGTAAATATGTGCAGAAGGGTATTTTGGTAAATATGCCATGACATTTTGGTAATTTGACCCTTTTGGAAAATAATAATAATAAAAAAAATAATAATAGTAATCATAATAACTATAATAATAGTAATAATAATAATAATAGTGATAATGAAAGTGTTAATAATAATAATGATGATAGTAATAATAATAATAAAGTAATAATAGAAATAATTAAATAGTAGTAATAATAGTAATAATAATAGTATTAATAAAATAATAATATTAGAAACAATTGACTAAGTCAACTATTGGAATAGTTGACTTAGTCAACTCCTTCCCCGACCTCTAGCCCGCCGGAAAGCTTCAAGCCGGCCGATGGGGACGGGGCACACACGCACATGTACATACACGCACTAAAAGTCAAGGGAGATGACAGATTTGTGAGAAAAGTATTGCCAAAACTGTCAAAAACAACATCCTCGTCGGGAAACAAGCAGGGAACGGAGGTGACATGTCACCTTCCCCACCTCCGGCATAAACCACCATTACCGGCAGCTTAAGCTCGTCGGAAACTAGGTTCATGCTCCAAACGGGTTCTTAAGACCGATTTAAGCACACTAAAAGCTTCCTAAGGGCCCTAGGAATCGTTATGAACTGTTAATCGACACAAACAAGCCTTGCATCACACGTATTGGATCGAATTTCTCCAAGAACTCGGGGTTCTGAAATTCGATCGGGTCCAGGGCAATTCTTGATCAAAAACATCGATTGATGGGTTAAACATCTTCTAAGAGCCAAAACAAAGCAACATATAACAACAATTTGAAGGTTAACACTCAAAAATCCATACTTTAATCTTACCCGAGCAAGAAAAAAAGAAAATGTAAAAATCAAATTTTTGAGCTCTGCGGCTGTTCTTGTGAATTAGGGTTTGTTTTAACGTGTTATATAGACCCAATGCAACGTTTATAAGCTGGAATCGATGCTTGAAAGGGACAGATTACATATTTGACAAAGTCAGAATTTGCAGGAAAAAGTTGGGGGGCAAACTGCAAAGATCAGAAAGGAAAGGGGGAAAACAGGAAAAAGACAAAAAGTTTGGGAAACTGTGCATGGGGGCCCCACTTGGTCAACTGAGCTGAGATTCAAAATTCAAACTGCTATTTTGCCTCTATTCGCGAGTCAAATAATTTAAAAAGTTAAAATTTGAAAAATACAATATTATACTCTATTCCTATGTTTTGGCACGTTGCGCTTCCAACGACGCTGTCCATTTTTTCGTACGAATCTCCGGTCAAAAAGTTAACTCTGGGCTGGGTCAATTAAAAATCCTACGACGTTTTGGGTTACTATTTTTTCGCGCTAATTCCAGATCTTTGATCCGTTTGTGATTTTGAACACTTTTTAACTTTTGGATCACAATGACCAAAATGTCCCTGGGCACAACTTTTCCCAAAAATAACCAAAATGCCCTTGGTCATATCTTCTGTCAAAATGACTAAAATGCCCTCAATCATAACACTTGTCAAAATGACCAAAATGCCCTTGGGCACCATAATTGTCAAAATAACCAAAATACCCTTCAGCATAATGATTGTCAAAATGACCAAAATGCCCTTGGTCATTATTTTATTATTTTAATTTAATTTCTTAAAGCGTAGCGACGCAGAAGGATTCCACTAGACATCATAAGGGAAATATTTGTATTTTTATTAATTACTCGAAAAATTTGGGCTCTTACATGGACCCTACTAATATTTGTTGAACAACTTTTAAGCCACCGTAAAACTCAAATAGTCAATAATTATTAGTCTGTCACTTTTTACTATACTATTACTCTGACAAAGATTACAACAATAATATGAGTAATAATATATATATACTTGATATTGATGTATCTGATAAATAATTTTTTACGGTCAGTGTCAATAGTTTTAAATATCTGTAACAGTGTTGGAAACAATTATCAAATGTAATAATAATATTTAGAGTGCGATATAGCTAAATATATGAAGGTAATTGTATTATAACATAACTGTCAGATACGAAATGATTGTAAAAGTCAATGGAAGAATTATTAAATTTATTGTATAAGATGCTTATGAAGTGCTTGAAAAATTATTAACAGAAAAGATTGGAATATGTTATACTAGTGAGGTATGTACTTTAATTAATAAGTGACTAATTTTGGATCAATAGAATGATTTAATTAATGAACGGTTGGAAGTAATATTTATCTGAGTAAGTGTGAAAATTTTGATAAATATTGAGTGGTGTAAATTGTTACAAATAAAATAGCTATGTGATAGGATTCATGTGGGTTAGAGTATAAAAGACACTTGGTATAAAAAGATTCCCGGTAAAAATTGAAATTGTCGGTAGACGTTTTTAAGTTACATAAAGTATAAAATTAAGTTTTGGTTTTTTATTATTATTTTCAAAAAGCATGAGATGAAGTTTTGGTGTTTTATTATTATTTTTCAAAAAGTATGAAATGAAGTTCTGGTGTTTTATTTATTTTTTTCAAAAACCCTGAGATGAAATTTTATTTTTATAAACAATTTTCAAAAATGTATTTTGAAATTGTCGGATAAATTATTTTATTAGGAAATTTTCTTGGTGAAGGTTGGCAAAATTTTTAGTATAAATAGATGGTCTTAGAAGAAAGATTTTTCACACTTTGCTTCATTTTCTTCATGATATATTGAGTGCTTCCTTGATATTATAAAGTTCTTGTGAGTAATTCTCGAGTGTTACTAAAGTTATTTTTGCAAGAGAATTCAAGTGATAATACAAGGAACTTTTAGGTAATACTTATTTTTATTTTTTTTTATCTTTGTCGAAATAATTTTAAACCTATATTATACACTCATACAAAACTTGCAAAGTACATTTACAAAACTATATTCTATAGGAGAAGTCTTCTTTGAAAGATTTATGTAAAACTTCCACTTTTATGCTTCTGCAAATATTTTTTAAGTTATTAGAAACTTTTGAATAAAGTTATTTTAATATGATTCTTAAATCATACAAAATTATTTTATATTATAAATTAATGTTTGACAGACTTCTGAAGCCATGGTAAAAAATATATAGTTAAATATATTTTCATCATTGATTATATTATAATATGTAAAATAATTTATAGGTCAACTACTCCTAGGAAAACATAACTTTACGGAGTACGCATTAAGGTAAGGAGTACCATCCTTTTGCTTCCACTTGAAGAAATATCATTTGACCTTTACGTTATGCTATCATTTCCTCTTGAATAGATTCTTTTGACTGGAAACACCTTATTCAACTTCGAAACTCTATTTGTAACTACATCCATTTAATGAAAGGAGACCGATTTGCAATATTTACAAAGTTTAAAGATATAACATTTTTCAATCTTTACCCCTAAGTATAATAAATGATAGTATAATTGTAATGTTTAAATTCAAGGATAATGTATCACTTTATTCTATAATCAATAAATAAAACTCTTTTTGTTGGACGGAGGGAGTATCGAGCTCATGTTGCAAACATTTATTGCTGCTTACAAATAAAAAGACTAGTACCTTGAGAGTGATGCCCGCTCCAAACCAAACATCGCTAGTCACCCTGAAGCTATCAAGCTCAATAATGCTGGGAATAGATTTGACATGACTATGAAAATCACTAACCTGAAACAAGTTTAAAAAAAAAAAAAAGGCATGTAGGAGAATAAATTAAAAAGGAGAGTATAAAAACAACAGAAAAATAATATTATCAGCCACAAAATTGCCCCAACAAATTTTACTTTGGCTAATTCGATAGAAGGAAGGGAAGACTTTGCTCTAGCTTCGTTACATGTTAGAATACCATCAGAGCAGGTGAACAGATCCGATTGCATAGTAAACATTTAAATAAATTAAATTAATGACTCCTCAAAAAACGAAATTACATTCCTCATGTAACTGAATAATTCTATGATAATATTTGGATACAAGCCTAAATTCAAAAAGAATTAAAAGTAGAACTAATATTTGATGAAAAATGATTTTTGTGAGAACTATATTGGAAAAATCAATTTTTACACTTCATTTTTTGGCCCATTTACATAATTCTTGACTGATACGGTTGGGTCCCTTTTGGGCCCTCATGAAAAATTAATTTTCAAAATTTCTTTTTGGTCTATTTTGGGACTGAAACCGTCGGGGCTCCTTGCTAAAAGCCATCCAACGTCTACTTTTTCAATTGTAAAGTGATTTTTTGTCTATTGGAGGTTGATTTTGTGCACTCTTATTGGTTTTCTCCTACACCATATAAAGTCAATCATTTCACAATGATTGCCATCCTTTTTAAAGCCATTATTTCTACGTATCAAAGCCTTTCAACCAGAAATTCTACCTTTTATTTTCTCTCTTTTTCAGCTACTCTATATAACCTTTTTGAGAGATATTCATATACACTTACGACTTGTATCCAATCAATCTAAGAGCTATTTACAACACATTTTATTGATGTACTTATCTTAGATAAAAAATTCTTCTTTCATCATTGTAATCGGAAAAGTATATATTGCAAGGGTCTCGATTTGTTCTTGAGGAAAAAGAAATGAGTCTCTTGTCCTAGATAGAATTGTAAACGAGATTGCTTAAAGTGTAATTGAAAGTTTATCCACTGAGAAAGAGTTAAGAATAATAGATGGCTTGGGGACTGGACGTAGGAGACTAGCTCCGAACTAGGTTAAATCCTCATGTTATGCATTCTTGGTAATCTCGTTCTATATTTTTGTTTATTACATTATCTATCTATTCATTCATAATCCATCGATCGCTAAAGTAGCTAAACGAAAATTTTTAAAGACCGGATATTGTTATAACGATCTATTCAGTCCCCCGGTCTAGATTGTTAATCACCAAGATTAAGAAAAAAAAAAGTTTAAAGCAGAAGAAGCCCATAAAAATCATATCATATATCTTTTAATAGCTCCATACAGTATTCAACATTGTTCTGGTTCAAATGATTTATGATCTCTATAACATCCCATTGAAGGTGCACAATTATCGAAGAAGAAAAGAAATGACAGGTAAACAGAATATAAACGTCTTACAAAATGAAGCAAATTTCAACCCCACAAGCATAAAATTAAGACTTCATAAAGAAAAAAAAGGATACTTGAGTCCACAACATCAGCAAGTTCATCTGAATTTAGCACTAGAATATGCTCTTTACCTTGAAAAAGAAGTTGAAGAAGTTAGGTACAGATTTCTGAGAGTTCATGATAATATCTTTTACTTCTAATTGTGTGAACAACGATGAAGTTAAAGTTGAAAACGGAACCCCTTTTTTTTATTTTTTATTTTTATTTTTTTTAAAATTTTGTATTTACACTTTTAGGAGATATTCCAGTTCAACTCACAAACAGTATACATAGACCTTACATGTGACAATATTTCTTCAAGGAAACCAAAATCTCACAGTGATCAAAAGGAGATCTGAATATAAATTCAATGAAAAGAAATAAGAAATATGTTATGAAAATAAGGTCGATAGAGAGAACATGTAAATAACATCAGCCGCATAGCAACATGTAGCGAACTTATCACTGTATCAAATAAAAAAAATTGTAGTTTAGATAAAAGTTAAATTTAATTCACACTACTCGAGAAGGAAAGGTCACTAACTGTAGATATTATTTGCAGAAATACCAATAATGACCATACTGCAAGAGTATGCATCATAAATCTCAATATAATAATTTGAAATAATTATTTGTCGGTAAGAAAGATTAGTAGTATACGTGAGTAAAAAGTAAAAAGACACACAGTTCATTCTCTGGTATGGGCTCTACACAACATGTCATCCATGAAGAAGGCACATATAAAACTAAATATTTAGAAAAATAAACTAAAAAACTAAATAAAGGAGCAAAAGATAACGTCAATATGATTTGCAATCAAGTCCAGACATGTTAACCCGTTGCAAACTTCAATTATTGACCTATGTAAAATAAATTAGAATATTAACATAAATTTCAAGAGAAAATGTAATATACCAAAAAGTTTTTAAGTTTGAACAGGTGAAATTATGATAAGCATTTCACGTTGGCAGCTTATCATGCACACATCACAAAAGCATATATACAACATACGTTAATTTGCCATGATAATTTAAATTAAAAAAAATAAAAATACAACATAACTTACAAGGAAATAATTTCTACATTAGCACATAACCTAACACATTATAGTTTATGGCTATAAAATATTAAAGTAGTATACAATATTCTTATCGATCTTGGTTTCGAAATTCAGTCATTCATTCAACCAACATTTCAAATAGCCAAGTATCAGAATTTCAATTATAATTAGGACATCCGATGAGCATGCTTGGCAAAATAATTATTCGATACTCAATCCTTAATCCAAATTTTTTTTATCACGGTCAAAGTCTTGTTTGACCTTCACTTAAATTAAATCCTTAACATAAAAATTACATTTTTCCAAATTTCAACTATTTTGGCCATGTCACGATCCTTTATAAAATTTCCACGTATCAAACTTGAATTTTTAAACCTTGACGTTTCTTTGAAATGAACTTAATTGAAATCCTTATCTAATTCTACTTCCAAAGAAAGTTCAAATTTCTCATGGAAATTCTATTCCAAGGTTTAAATTGATATACTCCAGTGTCATTTATTAATAATCTCACCATTCATCATCCATTGCATCAAGAATTCCAACCATGAAATTTTATAATTTTTTATTTTCGAATTTCCGTGGTATCACATAAACTACAAAAATGAATAGACATTATGATGAGTGCAGATCTAGCTAGTTTTCAATCAACAAAGTAAAATTTTTTTAAGGTACATCATCATCATCATTATTGATGGTCAATGGAAGGTAAGTTGATAATTACGGGTAAAAATCTCTTATACAGTAAATTTAAGCTTATGAAATGGCGCTTTTTGGAAGTGATTCGTAATCATGAATTCAATTCATGTCTCTTCTTCCCCAACTTCTACTGGGAATTACATGAATTCATGATAACGAATGACATATTATATATATATATATATCATCACCATCATTACTTCCAAAAAGCACCATTTCATAGGCTTAAATCTACTGTATAAAAGACTTTTGGGTTAAGTTCTTTATCAATTATAGGGCTAGCTTGTGAGTTTCTTCGAATGGTGGGCTAACCTGTTTAGGATTTTTTTTTTTTTTTACTCTATGTGACAATATCACATAATAATTAATAAGTTCGGAAATCCACAATTCCAACACTCATCCATTTGATATATAATAAGCAACAATTCCGAAGAATATCAATTTTGATGATCATATTAAATGGGACAACTCAAATAGCGACATTGATTACAAAACTTTCCTAGCACATTCATTTTCTATACAAACGCATACATTTTTACAAGACATCATATCATGGTAAATATTTCTGGAGACATTGTTTTAGATTTTGAAGCGTGACAGGCTTTGATACAAATGAATCCATACCGTTTGCATAGCATTCATCCGCACTCTCTGACAAAGCATTCGCCGTCATCTGCAGTGTATAATCAACAGGCTTTGTTAGTCATGATGTTACAAATTAGTAGTTAATGGTTCTTAATTACAAATATATATATATATATATATATATATATATATAATTAAAAAAATATATATTAACACTTTCAGTATTAATATTTGAGACATGAATTGTTAGTACCAAAATGTAACAGCCATGTTTATACAATCACGCGTGGACATAATCATGTCACCACCTAAGCATTTATCTCTTATGGACAACATATCTCTCCACATTTTTCTACTCGGGGATATGGGTGCCATTTTTCAAGACCACCAAGGACATAATGGACGGATGGATATCCATCACCACCAATAAATACCCCCAAACATGGGGGGAGGTAACCTTTGCTCATTTACAGCAACTTATTCTTTCATTTTGACAGAGAAAGCACACAAAAGCTCTTTCATTGAGAACTGCTAAAAGGATTCTCTCATTTGCAAGCCGCATACATTGTGCCCACTTGACATATATACATGCCTCATAGCTAAGCATCACTTGAGAAGACCTACGAAAATAGGCACGCTTTATCAAAAATCCAAATACTTACTTAAGCACTAGAGGGGCGGTAAACGGGCTACAATCTCCCATGCCCTTTGTTTTGTAGGAACCACGAAGGACCGTGGAGCGAGAACTTACATTTGACCTCCAATTGATGAAATCAAAATTTGTAGTAAGCGCACTATTTGAACTTAACATGAACCATAAAATTTGGAATAGGAGTTCCATCGACTTCTAGCATATCAGAAATTCTTTTAACATACTACGATATAAAGATCAAATACTTAAATCCTTAACTTTATCAATCAAATATTTTATTCTATCTCAGGATATCATATGCTTGATTTGCTGTCTCATTTTTCACAATAAGAAGCACATTGAACTTTATGAGATACTGTTTGGAATTAACTGCATCTTATTTGGAGACATAAAGGCGTCATATATCTCTAAAACTCCCGCAAACAGTTGGAACTCATATATCTTCTGTTATCACAAAAGGGAATCTTTAACTACTAACATGCACAAGCCTTTACTGAAGCTCACAGGAAAAAATTAAAAAGTAAATAAAAAGTTGTACTTCCTTCTCTTCAACTTGGGAAAGTGTTTAGTATCGCAAAGGCACAAAAAGTAATTGCATATGACGTCAAAGAAAAGGAGTCATATATAATGAAGTAAATCACTGATAAACGAGGGATTGAAGGATGTGTCCTTTAGAAACCAATAGTAATATAGACACCAGTTCCAGGGAAATAAAGTTCTGGTGCTTACTGCAATTATAGGAGTTCTCTTTCTGGATGGCTTATAATCATCGCCATTTCGTGATGAAATTGAAGGAGAAACATGGAACTCAACCCCAGCCTTGGATGCTGCTTCCCAATTGCCAGTTTCTTCAAAGGAACGGATCAGTCTTGTAGCTTCAAGTCCATCCATAACTGGCATGAATACGTCCTGCAAAGTTGTACAATTAGGACCAATCTTACACTACAATATCTAATCAAACCTAATTTAACATGTTGAAGAAATATGAGACTTCAACTTCTCTTTCTTTTTTTATTTGAAATAATATATTATCATAATCTCTCTATATATATGTACATACACACACATGTTATCACACCTATGAACAATGATATATAGCTGGTCTTTTGTATCATATATCATAGATATACTTTTGTATGCTAAACCAATAACCCCAAAGAATTCATATCTCCTTTTTATTTAAATGAACATAGAAAATTGTTGATTCCTTTACTTCTCAATTTAAATTTGAAGTCACAACTCAATCACTTTAATCTTCATCCCATCTCTTCTACGTCGTACTCACTTCACCCGAGTCTTTTTCACATCCCCTTGCATAACCGCAAGCATAACTTGCTACTTTCACCACTTCTTTTCATTCCGGTTACTATGTCACCAAATCCTTTCGAATCTCCCTAGTATCCTTGTGCATCACAATCCCCCTTCGCCAGTTTACTCGTTCTTCATTTCTCTTTGGTAACTTGTTCCATGCTTTCCTCATCATCACATAAACTGTTATCCTTTCAGCACCCTAATGCAGCCACTATCACTTGGTACGTCCTTCCCTCAACTCATGACAACCTTAAGTCTCGCTTGTTATATACTTAGTTCAAATATAATAGGCATATCGAAGAAAAAACTCCATCCATCCATAAAAGGATGACTCAGGTACGTTTGTCACACAAATAAAAAGTGATAAACAAAGTTCACTTACTTTTAATTGTTTAGTATGTGAAGGGTTCATTTATTTGAATCCACAAGCTTAATCTGGTTGACCTTTCCAAATCAGACATCCTTTCGAGGATGGAAGGAATTTGTGTATTAATGTTCCCTTGACGTTTCTATGTCCTACTGTTTTAAGGATTTAATGTGTCAGCATCGTTTACGTGGGGCATACTACCAAGCTTCACAGGTTAACAAACTTTAAGTAACTTTAACACTGTCCTGCACTAATACAAGGTTTATGCCAAAGAAAATTTAATAAGCCATGAAAATGCATTTAAAGTAAATATACTGAACTTTTCGTAAAGTTACCATAAGAACGAGATCATAACTACTGCTTTGAATTGCACGCACTGCTTCAACTCCATTGTTAACAACAACTATGTCATGGCCTAGCTGCCTCATCATTGACCGGGTCACCATCACATTAATCTTGTTATCCTCTACGAGAAGGATTTTGGGTTTCAACAATGATTTGGGAATTTCTTGACTGTTGCTAGAAGTGCATTCGGTACTCCTCTCAAATTTCACCTGACAAATTTCTTGGGGATCTCTTGTCTTTATTGCCTCAAGAAGTTCTTCGCATCTTTCTGACGAATGAGAAGGTTTTTTGAGTTGATGATTTGTATCATCACAACACTTTTGTTCTTTACTAATTGAACTTCTGTTAATGGACTCTAATGATGTTTCAGTATTAACTACTGAACTTGCATCTTCTACCGAACTAATCTCCTTTGCTGTGATGTTTCCAGAGGGGAATGAATAGGAATCTTGAGAATATCCATCAAGTCTATGTAAGGTACTAAGCCCTAAACCATTTGACATTAATTTTTGAGTCCTGCCGGAACCATTTGAGGAAAATAGAGTTCCTAAAGTTCGTGGCTGGAACTGGAAGAAGCCAGAATTTGTATCATTATCATTTATATCAGTTGCTGCATCATGGTCGACCATATCTGACAGTTCGTCAGGATCGTCCGTAGTATCGCACAAAATTGAAACTTTATAAGGTAGTATAAAAGTAAAGGTAGACCCGTAGTGCTCTCTGCTAGACACGGTGAGTTGACCCCCCATAAGCTCAACCTGTTACATACACACATCAGTATCAGGAGCAGTAAAAATTTTAACTCTTGAAATAGATGGAACTAATTTCATAAATTAAATTTAAGAAACAAAAGCTACATTGTAGCTCTGGTAATCTTTAACAACAACGTAGAAGAAAATTAAAAAAAGTAAAACAGAAGGCTTGCGGAGTTGCATTCTTGCAATCATTATAGTTGAAGCCAAAATCTCTTCAAATTAATTGCCTGTTGGCCCTGCTACATTCTGGACGTGAAGAGAAACTGGAAACTGGAAAATATAGATTGACTTAGAAAAATTACCAGTTGTTTGCAGATTGCTAAACCTAATCCTGTTCCACCATACTTTCGAGCAGTGTCTGCACTAACTTGCATGTATTTTTTGAATAGAGTAGGTAAAGCATGATCTGTCACATCAAACTGGTGAGTGAGTTTACATAATGAGTATTGAGTGAAGTAACTTCACAAACACTGAGATGATAGAAAGAAAAAATGAAATACAAATCAAGGAAATAAATAAGTTTAATTAGAACAACATTATTAAGAAGAAGAAAATAATTTAATCATTTATATAATGCAAGTATCACAAACAACCTCAAACAAAAGTATAATTAGCCACATAACCTTATATTTATACTCATGCATATAAATATATGTTAAAAACATATTTGATTGTAGATTACCATTGTTCAAAAATAAAAATTTTACCAAAAATCGAACAAATATTATATTCGGTTAAAAAAAACTATTTACATAAAAGAAATTTTACCATTTACATATAACAAACTTTGTTGAGTTTTGTCTTGAATTAGTGTGGCCTGCATCTATTTATTGACCTGACCGGAAATAAAATGTAAGATGACACAAAAGGTGAAAAAAATGAGGTTTAATTGTAGGCGGAAGATTAAGATTGATAGCTATGGACCTACTTCTATATTGGGCCTATGTATCTATATATACGTAGATTATAATTCTCATTATGTGTTTTCATCTTTAGTTGACTTGGTGAAATTATGAGGTTGGATAAGTGTATTTGAGATTCGGGTTAAGTGTTTTTTACACATTATACTCTCCAAATTTTAATTATAGTAGAATTTCCTGCATCTCACCCATTGTTTTTCCTAATTGGGTTTTCAAGTAAGGCTTTGTTTGTTACAGGGAAATTGTTTTTCAGAAAGTATTTTCCAAATTTTCCAATGTTTGGTATGTCAGGAAAATCCAATCAATAGAAAATCCCTTTATTATTTCAGGAAAACGACTTACAAATTTAAATCCGTAAGTTATTTTTCGGAAAGTGGTCCTAATATTATCTCTTTCTGTCATTCTACATAACACTTTTATTTAATCACTTTTAACGTCTTCCTAGTTATTCATTTTATTTTAAAAATAAATACATTTATTTTTATTTTCACATATATGCATAATTAGTATTTTCATATTGAATTATATATGCATATATATTTCCTAAATTTTAAATTTCCTTATTCTTAAAAATCTTCAAAACCATTGTCTTATTAAAAATTTTCAACATTCTTAGCGTTAGATCGTAGTGTTAAGTTTTTACATACATACAAATAAATTTAAATTTTCATTGTAAGAACATAATTTATCTTATTAAAAAAAAATTTAAATATACTTATATTAATATACAATAACATAATTATAAATTTATTTTGAAAACCAAATATAAAAATACATTTTCAACCTCATTTTCATTTTAACCACGAAACATCAGAAAAAAAGTATTTTCCCATAAACCATTTTCTCAGAAAATGTTTTACCATAAAATATTTCCAGATTTTCTCACAAAAATCTGGAAATTTTTTGTGTGTTTGTCTATTTAATTTTGGTTGATTTTGTGTTTTGCCATAATTTGTTTTTATAAAAAACTTGTATCAGAGCTTGGATTTTCCTGTTTCCGCCAATTATTATGGCTTCATTCATCAACAAAAATTGATGTGGACAAGTTCGATGGGAATAGAAATTTCAGTTTGTGACAAGTTGGTATGACGGCTGCTCTTACACATCATAGTTTGAAGAAAGCGTTATCTGGAAAGTCAGCTAAACCTGATGATATGTCTGCTGCAGATTAGCTGGAGATCACCCCTAAATCCGATTCAGACTGGGAAAACATGGATATGAACTCAATTTCTGAAATTGTGTCATCTCTCAAATGACGCTCTACAGAAGGTAATGTCCGAGGACACTATTGTTGGTTTATGGTTGAAATTGGAGGCACTATATTGACCAAATCGATCACAAACAGATTGAGGCTGAAACAACGTCTCTATACTCTATGTATGACAGAAGGTGATATTAGTGAATTTAATTCAATTGTCAATAAATTGCAACGAATTGATGTTACTATCAACGATGAGGATCTTTACGTTGTCAGTATCACCTTCGTATAATAACTCTTGAGACACCATGATCTATGGTAGACATACTGTCTCTCTTAAATATGTCAAAAACAATTTGAATGACAAATAAAAATAGGCAGATAAATAGTCACAATGTTCATGACTGTTTTTAAGTTAAAGAACAAAGAACCGAGTAAGAAAATCAGTGCCATAACAATCTGAGCAAACATAATTAAAGGAATGTAAAAACCGCTGAACCTAGTGTTGTTGAGGGTGGGGTTAAGTAATTTCTTATTTAACTGATGGCAAAAATAGACTCGGTGATGATAGGATTCTGGTTTCAAGTTGTTCCTATCATATGTGCCTAATTGTGATTGGTTCTCCACGTATGAGTCGATTTATGGTGGAGTTGTTTTGATGGGAATTATAATGTTGCTTGTAAATCAGATGGGATTGGGACTATAAGACTAAAATGGATGATGACATGATCAGCACTTTATCATATTAAGAAAAATCTCATCACTATGGGTACCCTAGATGTAAGTAGTCATAAGCACACAGTAAGTAGTCATAAGCACACAGCTGAAGGTGGAGTTATGAAGATCAGTATAGGTTCCCTTGTTTTTATGTAAACGATGGTATTTTATACTTGCTATAAGTGTTCTACAATTTGTGGTTCAGCTGCAGTTGTTTCATTAGTGATTGCACCATATACCCTAGGTTATGGCATATGGGATTGGGTCATATTAGCGACGGTGATATAGATGCTTCGAGTAAGAGAGACATTGTGTGGCTAGAGTACTAGAAAGATGGACTTATGATTGTGATTATGGGTAGTGGAAAATGATCAGTTTCAAGAAAATAATTCACCGTACTAAAAGGTCTTTGGATTACATTCATTTAGATATTTTGGGACCAGCTAAAATTATTTCCAAAGGTGGTGGTGCACGGTATTTACGTACCTGTATTAATCTTTGTTCCAAAAAAATTTGGGTTTACTTCTTAAAGCATAAAAATGATGTTTTATGACTTTTAAACAATGAAACTTTGCCTGAGAAACAGACTGGAAAGCAAATTTAGAGAGTAGGGATAGATAATGGACTGGAGTTTTATGAAGGAGAGTTCAATGGATTTTACAAGAGTGAAGGTATTCTTAAACATCATAAAGTTAAGTTTACAGTAAAGTAGAATTGGAGTTGTGGAGTGCCTGAACATAACTTTGTTAGAGAAGGCCATTCGTATGTTATCTAATGCAGGTTTGAGGATGGAGTTTTGGGCTGAAGCAGTATCACAACTTGCCACTTGATGAATCATTCTCTTTGCACAACTGTTGAGTGTATGACTCTCGAAGAGGTTTGATCCGATAAACCTGCTAAAATTTCATCTCTTAGGGTGTTTGGTTGTCTTGCATGTGCACATGACAATGAAGGAAATCTTGAGCCTAGATCTGATAAAATGCATCTTTTTTGGTCATGCATCTAGTGTGAAAGGTTACAGGATATGGTGTGTTGATCCAAAATCTCTTAAGTTTCTTATTAATAGAGATGTTACTTTCCATGAGGATGAACTATTTATTCTTCCTAGTGATAGTCAGGAGAGTCTCGGACAGAGGGTGGAGTTTGAAGTAACTCTAGTTCAAACGCCTATTATTGTTTATGACAATACCAATCCAGATTAAGTGATTGGAAGAACAGTACATGCTTTCCATAAATCAACCAAGTTTGACAACCATATGGACATCTGAATTTTGCTGCTTATGCTCTATGCAAAGACAGTGGAGTATGGAAAGCACACGACATAGAAACAAGTTGTTTCTTCGAATGATTCAGGTGAGTGGTTAATTGCTATAAATAAGGAGACAAAAATTCTTCATAAAAATCAGACTTGGGAGCTTGTTAAGCCACAGAAAAGAAAGAAAATTGTTGATTGCAAATAAGTTTAAAAGAGAAAGGAAGGTACCCCAGGAGTTGAAGATTCTAGGTACAAGGCCCGATCAGTTGCTAAATGCTACAGTCAGATTGAGGGAGTTGATTTTAATTAAGTGTTTTCTCCTGTTATTAAACACCAACTCCATATGGGTCCTACTAAGTTTGGTTTTTATGCATGATTTGGAGTAAGATTAGTTTGATGCTAGAACAGCTTTCTTGGATGGTGAATTTGAGAAGCTAAGTTATATGTGTCAATCTGAGCGTTTCCAGATTGAAGGTAAGAAATATTACATTTGTTTGTTGAAGAAATTTTTATATAGTTTAAAGTAGTCTCCCAGACAGTGACCTTGACTATTGTACTAGGAGCAACTATGATTGTTGTGTCCTTCAGAAAACTTTCAAATGACTTATTTATCTAGTTATTGTTATATGTTGATGATAAATTGTCGATGCTGATAATGCCCTGTTTGATAGAAGAATCTTCAAATCCCCTGCTTGAGAATCTGGTAGCTTGGAAACAAAGGTAGCTTATTAATAGATAATAGGTGGTGAATTCAAACCATTTAACTTTGGCAGGATCGAATCAGATGCAGTGAAAGCAAGGCGAGAAGCTCTTCTCTTAGCCTATTCTTATGCTTTCTTTAAGACGAGTGGATGCATGATTTCCACAAAGGATAAATATGAGATTGAGAAATGGAAGACACAATTGAGCACCAAATTTGAGATGAAGGCTTTAGGGGTAACAAAGACGATACTTGGTATGGAGATTCAACAAGATCACAGGATGGAAAAATTGTATCTTTCTCAGAAGAGTTATATTGAGAAGGTATTGAAAACTATCAAACTTGTGAGTACTCCTCTTGCTGCTCATTTCAGAGTATTAGTGGAGTTAGCTACACAAACTGCGGAGGATGTAAAGTATATGTAACATGTTACTTATTCTCGTGCAGTTAGTAGCTTCCATGTATACTATGATTTTCACTCGTCCTGATATTTCACAAGCTGTTAGTGTGGTAAGTAGATACTTATCATGTCTTAGTAAAATCATTAGCAAGATATTTTGACTATGATTATGCTGGTAATCTTTATAGGAGGAAGTCATTGATTAGGTACGTACTTTAGGAGGTTGTGCAATTAGTTAGAAAGCTACTTTGCAATATCTTGTTGCTCAGTCTACTACTGAGGCAGGATATATGGTGATTGCAAAGGCTGTCAATGAAGTTATTTGGTTGAGAGGTTTGTCTAGTGAGCTCAACATAGATTAGGAGTTACTGTTGTCCATTGCAATAGTCAGAGTGCCATACATCTGACCAAAGATCAGATGTATCATCAGAAACTTATCATTTGTTTGAGATATTCTTGTTGATGGACATATCAAGATCTTGAAGATTGGTACTGCAGACAATCCAATTCATAAGCCTCTACCATTGACCAAATTTAAGCATTGCTCGGACTTGGTGTCCACTGCACTTGAGTTATACTTTGAGAGGACTGATTTTGCTACTTTTTATTTTTGGAGAATTCAAGTCAATGTGAAAATTTGTTGAGTCTTATCTCAGATTCTTGTGACCCAGATATGTTTGTTGACCCGAACTGAAATAAAATTTGCAGTGACTTGAAAGGTAAAAGAAGAGGTTTAGTTGTGTACGAAGGATCAGACCAATAGATGTGGACCTGTCTAAGTATTCGATCTATGTATCTATATATGTAGATTTAGGGTTCCACTAGATATTCTCATCTTTAGATGACTTTGTGAGAATGTGAAGTTGGGTGTATTTAGAATTCGGATATTTAGGTTTCCACATAAATTGTTGTGTTCTTGTTTTCAGCTGATTTTGTGTTTTGGTGTAACTTTGTTATAAGAAATTAATGTTTACTTGTAGAAAAAGTTGCACACATCTGAATGTATTGTTTTTCTTTTCTAAGTTAGTCTGGCCCCAAGTTCAGCGATTACATATTTATTTATACGTGCCACATCTTAATCTAGGATTTTGATGTTTGTCTCTGTTCTGTCATCAGTAATTTGTACCCATGTCCATTCTTCACATATGTGTGAGAATCGATAATCCTCTAACTGAGTTTGCCAAGGAAATAAACAAATGAAACGCACCTGGTATTCCAATCCCTGTATCATAAACATCACAGCGTATCCACACTGTTGTTTCATGTCTATCTCCATCTGTTGTAGTTCCATTCTGAACCGTGTTTTTCGGTTCATCATCAAGCGATAAGCAGTTATTTCCTGTGGGTGTATTTACTGTACTGGTTGATGCATCTGACTTTGTCTTTCGGAAAGATCCTCCTTGCTTATCAGAACTTGGGTCATCTATAACATAAAGCTTTATCCCAACCTTCCCCTCATGAGTAAACTTGATTGCATTGCTGTAAACCAGGTTCAATGTCACCTCGATGCATTAGACATATGGTACTAGACAAGAAATAATAGTAACACATATCAACACGCCAGAGAATTACATCATTGGATTTTGTAATTTCATGTTCATTGTCAAGTTCACTCAGGGCCATAGAGAATATTCCAAACAAATTTTCAATTTTTTGATTTAATTTTCTCAAACCAAGTTAGTAATGTAATGAATATATAATAATTATATTTAAATAACAAGGGCTTACTTCTATAGATAAAGAGATTGTTCCTGTGACATGAACCCATAACTAAGAATGCACTTGATGATCACCTAATTATTAACTTTATGTTCCATTCATGACTATAATGATGGGCTAGCACATACACGAGACCTTATAAAGGCTAACCATCCTAAAAGAAATAGTAGCTGGATATGCACAGAATTTTCATAGCCATAGTTGGAGGCTCTATATTTTAATGATATGTCATTGTTTCTGATATCTGATGGCATATTTCTTTAATTTCCTTAACATATGACAGAATGCCTGATTTTTAAAAGATTTAAGAATAAATTCTAATGTATTGACATTTTACTTGTTCTTTCTTTTTTGATTTGAATTTTTTGTGAGGTCTTAAATGGCGCTCAACATAGATGATTTTTTGTAATGAATCACATCATAATCCACTTCATCCACCACAAATAGTATGCGTTGTGTTGGGAATGTAGGTCCTCACTTATCAGGAACACAGTAATTATTATGTGATGTACACATAACAAAGAACATAAATTAACTAAATAAGAAATTAATTAATTAATGTATTTTGAATTGTCAGGGGACTGTGACGTAAGCTGCTGGAAGGAATTCCAACTTTTCATATATCTAAAATACTATTGTGAAAAGGGAAAATTAGGTGCATGTGGGCTCAATATACGAGAGAGCACTTCTGGATTCTCATCAAGTTGGTTCACGTGGTAGGCTTCTGGCAAAAGCCCGAGTCCAAATTAAGACTACTATGAAAGAAAAGTAAGGAAGTCCTTTTCTTGACTTGGTTTCGTGCATTATACCTACCCCCTTTTTAAAGAAATTGAAATCTCAACAAAGAAATGAAAGCATAACTCTTTGCTTGTTGTCCTCGTTTTCTGAAAGTGAATTGGATTCACTCGACTACCTAGCTTGAAGGCGGCAAAGGAAAAACATGAACCTATTAGGACTTGGGCATATTGGCCTATCCGTATTGGGTTATGTGCATGAGGCAGCATGTATTGTTATAAGTCTATGGATCATACGCATTCAAGTTTTATGTGGATCTTCAAAGATCAACGGCAACAAAAAAGAACCAAAGGAGCCGATAATTTGTACTACAATTGTAGAAGTAAAGAATAGATTAAGAGAGGTAATTTTATACTATCTTAATATATTGTGGTGGTCTCAAATTTTATGGTATAAAATTTTATAAGGTTATTGTATCTTTATTATTATTAGAATAATAAAAGATTCAGAGTTTGGCCTATGATTTTTCCTTCTAAGGTTACCACGTTAAATATTATGTCATCTTATTTTTCTTGGGTTAATTTCATATTGTTGTTTTCACGGTTAATTTATTGTTTGGTTGATCGATTGTTTTTTTGAGATGTTGTCTAGGCTTTATATTAAATTTATCTTTTTGAGATGTTGTCTAGGCTTTATATTAAATTTATCTTTGCCAACAGGTGCTGTGGGAACCTTTTTCCTAACAAGTGGTATCAGAGCTAGGATGCTTTGCATTATTGTCCGATAAATCAAATGGATCATTCGGTCGGTGCCATGATTAAGTTAACTGATTCAAATTTTACAATATAGAAGTCCAAGATGGAGGATCTCCTTTATTGTAAGGGTTTGTATGATCCTTTGGAGAATAAAGGAAAGAAACTTGATGATAAAATGAAGTTGTTTTGAATAAGAAGAACAAAAAGACAGTTAGTTATATCAGATCATGGACTAATCACAATATTTTTAACCATTTTTCTCAAAAAAGAAATGCATATAAACTTTGGAAGAATTTTCTATCAATGTATGAGAAGACAAATGCAACAAGTAAGCTTTTGTGATTTGAAAAATGGTGAACTTGAAATAAAGATGGTAGCTGCATTTCTGAGCATATGAGTAAGTTTCAGGGATTGGTGAATCCGTTGTCTGCTATGAATTTGAATCTTAATGATGAGATTTAGGTGTTGTTACTTCTCAGCTCATTGCATAACAACTGGGACTTGGGAGACACTATTCATGGAATGATAACCCATCAGAAGGTTGGGTATAGCTTGCAGAATTAGGAGACAGCTCAATTTGTTTTCTAGTGATGGCAAGAATCCGTGAAAGACTTCTTTTGTTTTATCGTTTCTTCTGGAATGATATAGATATATGCCTAAATTGGGGGGGCGTTGGCCCACGAGAAAACGTTTGCAGATAGAAGAAACGAGCAGGGTGCAAAAGATTAGGAGTCTCAAGCTCTTGTTGTACAAAACAGGGTAGAGACAGAGATAGAAGCTCTTCTGGTGTTGAAAGATCTAGGGGAAGGTCAGTACATAAATGATATAATTTATTATCATTGCAAGCTAGTAAATCATAAAAGGCAAGAATGTAGATTATGGTTGAACGAATAGTTTAAGGAAACCATAAGGAAAATGATGATGCTTTAGTATCGTATTAATGATTGGGTTATTGATTCGGATTCTTCGTTCTATGCTACTATGCATAGTGAGATCTTCACATCTTATACTAGTGGTAATTTAGGCTATGTTTGGATGGGGGATGGTAGTGCTTCTAAGATTGTTAATATTAGTGATGTTTGCGTGAACACTAACAATGGTTGCAAGTTGATGTTTAGAGATGTTAGACATATTATAGGAATTTGTCTTAATTTGACAATTTAGTTGTTTTCTTGGTGAAAGCAAATGGAAGCTAACTGAATGTTCTCTAGTGGTGACTACAGGTAGGAAGGTAAACATCCAGTATATGTTACAAACATATATACATAGTTTTGGAGATGGGTGAGTAGTGCGTAAAAGGATGTGGTAGAAATCCATGCGAGATGGAGAATAAGTATTGCGCAAAGACCACAACAAAATTTTTCAATTTAAGTGAGTCCCAAAATTAAAGAAAGAAAAACATAGGCCACAACCAAGGAAAGTAGTTGTGAAAAAACTTGGCAACAATAAATGTGACAAATTTAAGATTGACAACCCCATAGGGCCCCGCCCCCAAAGGCCCCTTTTTTCCTCCCCCAATTGAAAATAGCCATAACGAGGAGTGTAAGCCAGACATGAGGAAAGCTGATCTTTATGCCGATGAGTGTAAGATGGACATGAAGAAAATTGATCTTTATGCCAATGAGTATAAGGCAGACATGAAGAATATTAACCTTTACGCTGATGGGATTAAATCGGACATAGAGACCGTTGAAATCTATGCCAATGAAATTGAGCCAAGCATGATGAAAGTCAAAAATTCCAAGATAGTTGTGTGGCACGAAGACTTATTGGGAATTGATTTCAAGTGAGGAGTCATGGTAATCTTTTCCTCATAGGTTCAAAGAGGGAGATTGTTGGGAAGGTGAGTCATCACCTATGAGGAACACAATAATTATTATGTGAGGTACACATAATAAAGAACTTAAATTAATTAATTACATTTTTATTTTTTAATGATGTACACATAATAAAGAAACTGAATTAATTAATTAATTAGACATTTATTTATTAATTAATAGAGAACCTAAAACATTATGTGATGTACATATAATAAAGAACCTTAATTAATTAATTAGAAATTAATGAAAACACAGACTAATTAATTAAGTAGATATTTATTTATCTAGACAATAATAAACATTTACTTATTTATTTAGACATTAATTAATAAAGAACCTAAAACATTATGTGATGTTCACATAATAAAGAACTTTAATTAGTTAATTAATTGATTAGACATTAATTAATAAAGAACCTAAAACATTATGTGATGTGCGCATAATAAATAACTTAAACTAATTAATTGGAAATTTATTTAATTTATTAATTAGAAATTTATTTTTTAATTAATTAGATATTGTTGTCTTATGGTGTGTCATCTTATTTTGCTTGATTTAATTGCATTTTGTTGTCTCTGCGGTTAATTTATTGTTTGGTGAGTAGATTGTTTGTTTCAGACATTATTGTTTGGGTTTTAAATTAAATTTATCTTTGACAGCAGCTATTGTGGAAACCCTTTTTCCCAACACACTATCATTACCAGCAAGGCAAGATTGCGGGCAGAACGTATGTAAAACATTAAATAGCCAACCAGAATTTACTGTCCAGCAAAATGTCTACTACATAGACCATAGCTAAGTACATCATAATGCACCTTTCGTTCTAAAATTATAGATACCATAAATAAGTTACTATTTTCATAAATAGATTATCTTTTACAATTTTATCCCAAAAGATGTTTCTATAACATATTGTTTTTAGAGTTTAAATTTCATCTATATTTATTATGAAAAGATAAATTAGGAATATCATGGCCTTTTATTACACTAAAATAGAAAAATATCTCTAATTTTTGTACGCACCAAAAAAGAATAACCGTATCTATTTTTCGGAATGTGGTAGTAATATATAAAAATTCCCATTCCCCCAGAAGTCAATAGTCAATACCTTATCAAGTTGGTGAGAATTTGACGAATCCGCAGAACGTCTCCAATGACCTGAAATTTATGCGTACTGTTAATATATCATCTGTTAAGCAGCATATAGTAACTGGAAGATTTTGTATTCACTAATGAGTTAGGATGCCATAAATATTTAAGATGAACTAACCATCTGTTTTTCTATGCTTCAAAGTTTAATTAACCAAGAGGCATTTTTCGATAGTCTTACTTGGGAAGGGTGCTGAATTCTTCAGAAGTGTTTTACATTATTAATGATCTCACCTCAACTGGAACATCGTCAGTTACATGTCCTTCCAATGTTAATATCTTCTGTAATGATGCCGCAGCAGTCTGGAGTACATGCTTTACTACCTCTCTTGGCCTAAATTTGGTGGCTTCTAACTTCATAACTCCTAGAAAATCACAGAAAATGTGATTTTTTTGAAATCCTATTGACTTGAGTCCTAGATGAATCAACTTGCATGCTCTTATGTTCAACTGTCATACAAATTACCAAAGCACTACTGGCTCTATTCCACGTAAAGTATCCCATTTGTAAAATTTGCAATTAAGGATAAATTTTCTTTCTATATTTACCCCTAAATTAGTGAATCTTTAGTTTAGAGCTGATGATGGTTTTTTTTTTTTTTTTCTTTTCTCTTTTAGCATCATGACATGATAATGTAAATGCAATGGTGCGAATGTGAACATTGTGTCATTTTGTACTATCACCAACAAGAAGGAACTGCATTTTTGGAACAAAATCGTTTTACAAATGGGACTCTTTCTGTAGAACAAAATAGTACTATTTTGCAAGAAATTAAACTCGAGCTATATAGACAATGACTAGATCATGAAACCATCAAGAAAGAGAATGAACTTCAACCTGACTCAACCTTAGAAAGGTCAAGGATGTCATTAATCAGTTGAAGGACCAAATCTCCCGAAGATAACATGACACTCAACAGTTGGCGTTGATCCTTGTCAAGTTTTGTGGTTGAAAGAATCTCGGCAATGCTTACAACTCCTGCTAGGGGAGATCTTATCTCATGGGACATGGTTGCAAGCATTTGTTTTGCTCGCATAGTTTCCTCTGCAGGAGGATGAACAATCAAAGAATGAACAACCTTTGTTTTCTGAAACCACTACCACTGAAAATTACTAACCTGTTATGTGAATTGTTTTGTTAAGCTCCGTCTCCTTGGCCTTTTGTACTGCTATCTCCTCTCTAAGTTTTGCCATCTTTTCTCTTTTTCTAACCTGTGATCACAAACATGGTATGTTAAAATTAATTTACATTTAAAAAAGAAATACACCTTCAGTACACAAGTAAGTCCGAATATGTTCTTGTTGCTATAATTTTTTTTTTATATTTTTTCTTTTTGGGAAACTGCTGAAGCATATATTAAATAAGTTGTTATAGAATTTGAATAAATAGAAAGATGTAGATAAAGATGATAGATCTCATAAGGTAATTTATATCAAAAATACTTGTTAATAACTGTCCCATTTTGGAACAAACTTTTCATTTTATAGGAAACTTTGGCCTCAAATATGGGACCAATTTCCCAAACTTGTATTCTGCGGTTCGGTATTTCAAAATTTACATTCATCCTTCAAGTCTATATTTATGCACTTTCAACTATTAATCCACCAGAGACTTCATACGTGTGTTGTGGAATTTTCTTTGTGAAGTTAACTATTTTTGAGATTTCAAAGAGATATACCGATGTAGTAATAGAAAGTTGTAATATATATTTCCATATCATGATATGGGATAAGGACATATATCAAGGAGTGGGATCACAGATATTTTCGAAAAATTGAAAAAAACAGAAAAAAATAAATTAAATTAAATTAAATAAATGACAAATTTTAACTCACCTGATCGGTCACATCCATTCCCATATAATTCACACCAATGGTTTCTCCTGCCTTGCTGAATACGGGTTCTACATATATCAAAAATGTCTTCGACCCAAATAAATCAGTCTCAAATGTGATTTCTCTCTTTGCAGCTACTCCTCGTTCGAGTACTTCTCTTTTGAAGTCTTGAGATTCCTTGACACCACCACCAGTGAAAATCTCTACGTCTGTTTTTCCTATAATTTCCTGAAAATCAGTGTATTTGAGGGAGGCCTGTGCCACATTCTACAAAGAGTGCTTTACAAAATTCAAGATGAACCCAAAGTAAAACCTAATAGTCAACTCAACCGAATTGTCCCAAACCAGTTGGGGTCCACGGAAAATGAATCCAAATGTTAGAGAGATAGAGAGAGAGAGAGAGAGAGAGAGAGAGAGAGAGAGAGTAAATAAAATAAAATAGCAGTAATCACAACCAAAAACTAATGAGTTGAAAAGGCTAGCCTTGCATCAAAACTTGATAAGATTATTTTGTTTCAAATCCAACACTAAGAATAAAAACTTCACAATGGTAATGATGCTAAGTTGAAAACTATAAAATTGGTTGTCAAATTACCTTTTCCCCCAAACTTGGGAAATGATTATAGATGAAGCGATAGCGCAACTCATTATCCTGCAAAACAGCATATGAAATACTCAGTCTCCTATTAGCACCTAGCTACACATAATGAACTTAACATAAGAAATTGCTTTAAAGATGATAAAGAAAAAACAGTAAAGACAACTAGATTACATCCCTTCATTCCACGCACACACAAAAAAAAATTTCAATTTTTTGACCTCTTGAAGTTGATTTGTAATATTTTCAAATTCAAAATTTATATTAATTAATCTGATTTTAGTCAAGACAATTGTGAATAAAATCCTTGTTGATGTCATTTGTCAAAACTTAAATTTTAGGATCTCTCAGACCAACTTCAAAAGGAAATTAAAATAGGGCTCTTTTCTTGGAACGGAGGGAGTATTAAGTGATATACTCAATGCATAAACTCTAGATAAAATTTACTGATAGGTACAGAGAATCATTATATCAAAGTTCATCAATCGATGAAGGCATAACACTCCTTTATCTTTTTTCACTTGAAGAAAATGTATGCAGAGTACACAAGCATGTTCTCTAATAAATTGTATCTTTACATTCTGAATCTTTACATGCTCGTAGATTTATGATATTTACTTGCAGTAATGGCTTAGAATTTGTACAGGGTTTGACAGAAATGAGTTGGGAGCACTGTTGATTAGGCAAGTAATATGAGATCTTTTGGTATAACATCTTTTGGTTCAATAATAGATATTGATTAGACTTGAGAAGTGATATTGTATAACTGAAGGAGAAAGAAAAAAGAAATTAGGCCAATCGACAGTCTTATCAACAAATATAGAAACAAAGAGGACAACAACAACAATAAAAATTGAATTGACGTTAGAAAAATAAGTTGCTGAAGATAGTATCTCTTACTGATCTTATTATAAAAAAGAATCAAACGCACAACAATTTAGGAGTCAATAAATCACTCCTTATAATGCAAATTACAGCTCACACAACTCTACCATTTTCAAAAGTCAATGCAATACATTTTATAATATTATTGATGCAAACTAGATCCTGAAAATGTGAAACTGGGCATTCGGAAAAACAAAGCAAAATTCCCATACAAAGGCCAAAGAATGATGGAAATTGCTTAAGAAAACTCACAAATTGAATAAATTACCAAAAATATATTATCAAACATTATATATGGTGCACAAGAAAATCCAAAGATATAAAATTACATTTGCTATAAATTACCTGATGCCCGATTACTACTGGTGCATTTTGAAGAACAAAATGTAAGAAATTATCTGCTCTTCTCAAGACTTGGGACAATTCTTCCACGGGCGATGACTGCCTTTCTAGATTTTGTATCCTCTCCTCCAACTTCTCCAAGACTATCTGTTCTCTTTGAATACTCGCCTCCAACAATTTCTCTAAATGTAAGGCTCGCTGCTTCCAGTATATAAGAGTGTCATACTCGGCCTTGATTACTGGTCTTTTATCTTGAACAACAACATCATTTCTCCTCCGAGGAACTTCTTGCCATATATCGTAAACCTCATCCAATATGGACACTGGACGTTTATCTCCACCGTATGTTTGTTCCTCGAAACGATGTTCCTCCAATATTTCTAATTTCTTGAGCTCAACTTCCTCCTGTTGCTTACTCAGCGTATCAAGCTCTTCCCTGAGAAGCCGCACAGCATTAGCGTGCTTATACTCCCAGTTTTTTACGAGGTAAGCCAACTGAGAAGAGCCCTTCTCACTGTAAGTGGTGAGATCTACAAGACTATTGAAATCAACTATAGGAGGCTCCTCAGGGAGTGTCACCACTTCCAACATATCTAGATCTGCTCCTGGCTTCTCTACGTTGAATCGCTTCCCCGCTTCATTTATATCCTCAGGCCACATTGAAGAGAGGACTTCAACGTCCATTTCTTCAGCATGGTCATTCTCCATTTCGGAATCCATATTTACTGTTTACTTATCACATCTATTTCTTATGTGTACAGTTAGGATGAACATCAAATGGCTACTTTATTGTGCTATCTGCCTTAATTTGTGCATCTGAGCTCACCCGAGGTGAATATATTTCAAATCTCCGTTCAGAAGCAGAATAGCCTGCAATTTTCTTGAAATGTGCAAAATTCGCTTCTTTCCTCAACAAGGAGCTGCAATCAGGTTGATGCCTGCATAAGAAGATAATAAACGAATGAAATTATATTTTGAGATCTGAAACTAGGAGATACGGTTAAAGTAATGAATTCACGAGCTGGCAGTATGCAAAGATATATTGTGAAAGTAGTAGATCAACTAGACAAGTAATCTGGTGTCTACATGTGTGCTGCAACATAATCAGATTGAAGTAAATTGATGGCAGGTGGGAACAGATTAACAGATAAACGTAAGAACAAAAAAAATTGATATAAACTCATATCAGAAATCATAAATGGATGGCAATGGAAAGAAATGAAGTTCAAAAAGAAAATAAGACAAGTTCATCTTATAGTTATTATAATTGTCTATGTTTGCGAAAGTTTCTCATTCTATCAACCTCCAATCGACAATATTTATGGTTACTTCATTTCTTAAATTCCTTACCACTACAGCCCTTTATAAAAGTAAGTCCTCATTCATATGGATTTTTTCTCTACATATGAATAACGCCACTGTATTTTCCGAGAAACAGCAAAATTTATTAAGACTTTTGTCTATGGGCCAAATTGGTATACATATATTGCTATTGCAAAATATTGACATTCACCGTGTCTATTGATTATTTTCTACAATACCTTTTATTTCCTTTTTAATGACAAATATCACTAGTAAGGTTAATAATAATCTTTATTCATACCTCAGTTAGCCAATACAAAATCCATTTACCAACAGCAAAAAGCCACTACTCGCCGAAGAAAGAAAAGGAGTTGATTTTGGCACCCGAAGAAAAGAATACCAAGGGAAAAGAATGATCATGGCATAAGATGAAAAAAAAAATTAAAAAAAAATGGAAGAACGGCATTCATTCTTTAGGATTTCAAATTACAATTAATTACAATTTCTTGACTTCAACATAAGTCAAAAATTCACCAGAGACATCAAATTGAATACAATTTCATCATTCAAGAAAAAACTAAAACTAGAATCCATCAATCGAAAAAGAAAAAAAAAATGCTACAAATTTCGTAAGTGTTTTCATTACCAAACAACATTACAAATATCAAAAGTTTGAAAGAGGAGAAACAGTGAAATCAGATTGGGCAAAAACTCACACTATCGATTTTGAAACATTAAACGAAATTATTAGCCTAAAATGTTTTAACTAAACGAAAATCGAGTCAACCAGCAGAGCAGATATAATTTGAAGACTAAACCCATAAATGGAATGGAATGGAATGGAATTGAATTGAATTGAATTGAATCCAATTATACTAATGACGAACACCTGCATTGCATTTTTGATCAAAATTTTGACCAAATTGAAGAATCTATCATAAGAATCTAACCTTAATCTGAAGAACAAAAGGGAAGGAGGGTTGAGTTTAGCTGAGCTGAGCTGAGGTAACCTCTTTTTCTTTCACTGTAGATCTGAAAGAATCTCTTGAAAGTGAGTTGGGTCAATGGAAAAAATAAATAATAGCCACCCATTGGAGCATATAGTAGGAAGAAGAGAGAGAGTGAGGGAAAAGAAAATACAAAAATATTTGGAGAAAGATGAGAAACTCAAGAAGCCATGTGCATTGGAGCTCAAAAATATTACACAACTGCGTGGCATTTCTTGTCCACAATTTTTTAATATTTTAATTCTCACACTATACATAGCAGACATCTGTATCTACCACACAAATATATATATATATATATATACACACACACACACACACATTTATTTATGTTGTCCCTCTTTCAGTGCTGTTACAATCAGCTATTCTACTCTTTTTCCTTTCACAGTGACAATCCTCTTTCTACACATACAAAAATTTGTAGTGTGATACGTTCAATCATAGAGTAATTATATATAAACGAGTATATACACATATAGAGAGAGAGAGCATTTTAAATTTGGGAAAGAATGAGGCTGCTCCCCGCCCTTTCGGAGGTTGACGTCTTTGGGACGGCGCATGAGTAACACGCTCATTTTTGGAGAGTTTTGTCATGTATGTCGTAACAGAGTCAGCCCCCTTTAAAAAGATTAAAAAAAAAAATTGAAAAAAGAAATGTAGTAATATAGAAACTAAATGGTGTGAAAACAATTAAATAAATTTATGTTTGACAATAAATAATAATTTATATTATTAATCTATATTAATATATAAATACAGTAATGAACATACATCGCTCAGAGAATTTAATAATATTCTCACAAAAATAGAGTTCTTTTATAGAGTCCAACAATTTACAACTATTAAAAAAATTCTATCAAGTAGTCTACTAATTCATAACTACTAAAAATCTATATATATATATATATAATAACGAATGGAGTTCTATCAAATAGTCTAAAAATTTAAGATTTCATTCTCACATAAATAGAAGTAGCTCTCTCATTCTCAGATAGTCCAATAATTCCAAACGCAAAAAAAAAAATAAAAAAATCTAGATAAGATCCACCTAATTTGTATATATATTAATATGTATCCCAATGAAAAATAGGAGCTTCATGCACTCGTTTTATATACAAGAAGTTTAGATAAGTAAAAGTCCTTAAAACATTTAGAGATTATTATTTAATTATAGAGATAATGAATCTCTATCCGCAAAAATTATTATGTTAAGCTACTAAGATTCAAATATTAAGTTATTTTTAAAAATAAAAAATATAAATTAAAAATGTCATTCATTTTTGCCTGATTTAATTTTTAAATTTATTTATCTAATTTATTTATCCATGAAAGATTCTTAATTATTAGTATGTGTATCTATATATATGCATATGTTATTATAACTTTGTGAAAAAAGTAAAGAATTTCATAAATTCTAATATTTATATTTAATTAAGTAAACTTTTAAAACCAATAAAACTCATAGATGCAACTAAGATAAGAAAAATACATTAGTTCAAGAACCATTTATTCTCAAAATGAAAATAAACTCTATCATATAAGATACATATTGGTAATTAAGAGAGTTCAAATTTCAAAAGTAAGAGAAAACTATAAAAACAAGGAGTTTTAAGTTATCTAGCCCTCTTATCTCGGAAGAAACCAAATTGACTCTACCTATTATTCTTTTTGAGATTAACTCAAAGAGATCCATTTATAAAAACATATAATAAAATGTGACAATACAAATAAATAAATAAATAAATATATATATATATGTGTGTGTGTGTGTGTGTGTGTGTGTGTGTGTGTGACATCCCCAAATCTGGGCATCCACACCCCGACTTGAGTTGCCAATTTATTAATAATTTCATAACTTACAAATACACAGGACTTAAAAGTATACAAGGTTATAATA
>JAUMHB010095579.1:0-10696 GCA_032359685.1 Pittosporum tobira
TTCTCAATGTATTTAGTTATTATCTGACGACCAGATTTCCATGAGACTTGGAGTTGGAAATTTGGGGGCGTCACAATAATAATGGAGTTATAGATTTAAATAGGCAGATTAATATTTGATAATAACACCTGATTTTCAATGATAAGATCAAACATCTTTCAAGATCTTGTTGTTTATGTGTGTTTGTTTGTGTACGGGGAGGAAGAAGAGAAAAGAGACAATATTAGAGAGAAACTGATGGTTAAATGACCAAATGGAGAACCGTCGGTCTCTCCCTTCCCTATCAGCCGATCCACCAATATAAATGGCCACATGGTCCACTTGTTGGATGCCACATGACCCTGATGTCTCCCTCTATCACCGTACAAGCATATATATATATATATATATGTGTGACATCACAAAAAGCATTATCATCAATATTATCATTGTCCTCTATGTTTTGAATCGCATTGTACATGATCGTGCTGTTACTATGGTCTTAATTGGGCCAAGGTTGGTCTTTATCTAAGACATTTCAAAAGACTGGTTAGGACCATGTTAGTCTTCAAGTTGGTCTTTAAGTTCAAACCATGTATTACTTGGTCTTTTTGGATTGGAGGAGGACTGGATTGGTTAAGACTGAGTCAAGCTTTGACTAGTTTTTGATCAAGTGAGTCAGGTCAGTCTTCGGTCCTTGGACTTTTTGAACACCTCTAGACTAACTAATCAACATTTAAATGGGTATACATGGAAATAAATCTAAGAGTGTAGTTATGTTGGTGGAAAGGTCATTACAAATACATTGCTCATGTGGGTTAATGAGGGGTAATGTCTACACTGATATAATTCTCTTCGTGCGAAGAGATGGATTTGAGAGTTGACTGCGAAAGTATGGTGATAACCCTCCACATGGGAGAATCGTAGTCTGAATATATGTGTAGATTTGATAACTGATTAAACATCAAGAATAGCTCAAAAAGCCAAGTAAATAAAGTTGTATTCTAACTCATGAACGCAAAATCTCCTATAAAACAAATATAAATGACTAGAATAATTATTCTAAGACATTGGCTTTTACGGGTGCTCCCCCAAAATTAAGGTGATGAATACTCCTAGTTAGGCAGGGAGTAGCGGCTATAGTGTGGCAATTGGCCGAGGATGGGGAATGATATAATGACATGGACATTCATATCTCTGCCTATGGATCCTCATCTTGGTCATATAGTGACGTATAATATAATGACTTTTAAGTGGATTTTTCTTTTGAGTTTATTTGATATCTTATCGTGCACTCATGTTTTTGTTTTTGTTTTCGTTTTGTTTTTGTTTTTGTTTTGTTTTTTTTTTCTAAATTTTATTTTTGAGCTTTGGGTTTGATGGCTAAAAATGTGTATTAGAAATATTATTGAGTCATTCAATATTGGGTGACAATTAAAATAACTCTTTTTCAAAATTAAAAAATTTCTTTTTGGACAGTTCCAAAAGTAGAGATGGATCTCTACTTTAGTACAATAAATAAAAGGACATTATATTCGTAATTTTGGCTACCATTTTTAGGCAAACTTTTAAGATCGGGATTTGGGGGAGGTTGGGTAACCGAGTGGCTAGATGAATTCCTTCGTCTTTGTTGGGTGCTTCAGAGGGAGCCAAATACTAGAGATTTCGCAGAACAAAAATATACTAAACTGTTATATAACCATATTGGTTCAAAATTACAAGATCAGACTGATCTATACTCACATAAGAGCATAAATCATTTCAAATTCAAATAAAATTAATCAATTCAGCAATGCAGTTTACATAGCAAAGTACACAACCAAGTTTAGAACTTAAACAAGAAATGGATATTGCAGGCTGCTGGTGGACCCTCCTCTTGTACTTCACACTTTCCTGGATAGAGAGATGATATCCTTCAGTCTGTCCTGGATTAGAAGAGTTGGGCTGGTCCAGCAAAGCTTGGATGCCAACTAGAATTTGCTTCACCGTACTGGCAGGTCTCCATCCACTGTCTTTATTGACAATTGACAGGCACTCGGTCATTCCAGATGGCTAAACGTTGGGGTGGAATAAACCAGAGGGAAAATTATATTTCGGAGATTTGCTGGGTAGCAACAACCCTTCAAGTCAGTCCTAGCTTTAACAAGGATAGTGCACTGCCACACCATGAGATTCATAGAGAGCTATCAGTTATAAGTCAAATTAAAATCCAAGTACTAAAAACGAAATTTAAAAAATAAAAATAAAATATTCTAAATTATAGGTTAAATTGAATTGCATCTCTCAAACCATAAAATACTTCGACTACAAGTTACATAGTACGTGCTTTTAAAGTATCCATACCAAATTACAACTTAACGAAACATTTCGATAAGCTTCTCCATGTAAGGCAGTTTTTTGTTTCTGACTTCAAGTGCCTCGGCCATCATCTGCAACATTTGATTTCAAAATTTTCATACTATTATGTTAAATAAAAGTTACAAATTGTAACAAAAACATTTCATATAACAATAATTAATAACTTCACCTGATAAAGATTATTCCACAAGTCATCACAACGTGATGGTTCCGACATGTTTGAATATATCCTTGGTCCCAGCAGAAGCCGTCCACGCCCATACTTTGTATGATTTGCAAATGAAGTCGATGTTCTGATTACATGTCTTGAAAATTCAGTTGTGACTGGATCCATAACAGGTTGTGTAACTGAATATGGTACTTTTACAATTTACTACTTGATGTAATGCTCAAATTCAGTTATACTTCTTTCATGGGCTTTGGTCCTGACCATTAAGAATCACTTTTTGCAGCAAGAGTACTACCACTCGGGTGGCCTTCGACTAAATCCGAACTTGTACAATTGTGGAAAAGTATGCCTGAGCCTTCTTAATACTTGGGATGGTAGCCAGAAAGAGAAGTGGACCCCTGGATTATCAACTATGCTCCAAGTTCTGGTCTCTATACAAGGACTGATATTGAATGCAAAGCCCTACTTCAATGAACCTGGAAATGCAAATATGGGTGGCACGCCAAATGGGGAAAAGCAATCCCTGCAGTATAATGAGAGCACTCTTAGCCTATCCCTAAAGACTAGGGTTGTTGTGAGCTTCAATATGAGCAATACAGTAAGAAGTAAAAGCACAATATTAGTTAAAAGACGAGTTACGAAACAATTTGCAACTGAAATTTCAAACATGTAATGAGAATATCGACTTCATTTGCAAGCCATACACGACGATCATTTCCAGGAGCATGTGCCTTACTGAAAACTAAAATTATTACTTTTCAGAATTTCAAATTTGTACTAGATTAGCTATAGTAAAATTTCGAATTTTGGAGGCCCCCCAAAAAGAAAAGGCTAAAAAAGAGAGTAAGTAATGACTAATTACTGACAGGATTAAATAAATTAACAATCATGTTTCACTCTTTTGCCACAATTTAATTTTGAAAGAGGGGAAAGTTAATCAAAAGGGACCTAACGAGAAATAAGGAAAGGGAAAAGAAAAGGGGGGGAGGAGGTCATTAAAAAAAATATATTAAGCTTACTATTAGATAAAAGATGACATAAGTTCTTACTATACATGCTTTATGTTTCACTGGATAAATAATTCATTTTTTTTTCAAAAGTAGGGTATTATTTACAACACACCATAAAGGGGTGTCATCTTGGTACACATAAAGTCTAAGTAAACAAGTGGACAAACAAAACAGAACCTGCCTCAATACCAATACTGAATCCTCCCGCCTCCTTACAAAGGAGCCCACATTCTCTAACAAGGATAAAATCGCAACTATCTCTTCCATTTCCATATATTCCTTCTTCTGATGAAAACATTTAGTGTTTCCAACTCCTTCCTTTAGCCTCAGTTTCTGTCTCTAATAAATCTCCTCTACTCTCTTGAGATTCTCCACTTTCCTTTTGAGGTCCTCCTTTCTCATCCTTTTGTCCTTCGATAACATAGTAGTGCCTTCTTCCACATCAATTCAATCACAACACCTACCTAACTCAACCTGAACGTTCCTGAAAACCTCTTTATTCCGTTTATTTGCAAATATTCTTTAACCATTTTAGCCACTCTTTATTCCATTTATTTGCAAATATTCTTTATCCATTTTAGTTTGACTGCAATGACATATATATTAGCATGACTTATTCTATCTTCCACTTGGTACCCCTGCCACCAACCCTGAACCTTTAACACAAAACCCTCTTCCTTCAACCACATATTTTCGAAATTAAATGGATTTCTTCCACTAATTAAACCTCCAATATTGATTCGTTTAAGTTTTGAAAATACCAAGAATTGGAATTAACTAATTGTATTTTTGTAATAGTTCAGGAAAAAAACTAGCTCATTATGATGTGTGAAGCATGTATCTATGTATGTTGGTTACATGAATTCCAAAACATAGCTATTATATATTTATCAAATAATGATTCTGAAAGAAATAAAATAAAAGATTTATTAATAAGGGCTCTTATCTCTATGTTATTATAGTTAAATTTGGAACACTTTTTAGAACATTTTTGCGTTGGGAAGAGCTTTAGAAAAACTTGGAAAGTGTTATCTTATTTATTAAATTAGTATTCTTTAATGTTAATCTTCATCTAATAATTAAAAAAATAACATTATAGGTTACATCGCATTGAAGGAGGATAGCTTGTGAAAAATAATTGTGAAGACTAGATTTGGGATGGGTGGATTACTAAGGAGATATGAGTTACCTTACGAGGTTGGACTTTGGAATGAAATTGTTGGAGGGTGGGAGTTATTCAAGAGGAGTTCTAGTTTTGTGGTCGGAGATGGTTGTCAAATTTGTTTTCAGAAGGATGTTTTAATGGGGAGCAAGGAAGTAAATGAACTGAAAATGCCATATATTAAGAAATAGATATTATTGGAAATATTATTATATTATGGGATTTTAGGATTTTACGAAGTGGTTATTTAGTTATGTTATTAGTGGTCAGTTATTAGGATATTAACGGTAGATAATGAGTTCCTTGATTTCCATATAAGACCAAGACTAATGCAATTTTGGGGATAAGACTGATCGAAATATATGAAACTGTGTTGAAACTCGAGTTTATTTTTGTCTGCAGACACGTGTTTTCTCTGCAAGATGCCCAATTCTCAGTGTGGATATATAGTTGTGTTTTGTCCTTTTCATCATTTTTAACTTATGTCTTGGATCATATTTGGGTAGGGAGAGAGCGTTTGGGGACTCCTTTTTTTGGATTATTCTCATTGACTAGAGTTAGTGATTATATGTCACAAGAAGACGGTGATATCTCTTGGCTACCATTTTTAGGAAAAAATTTAAGATTGGGATTTGGGGGAGGTTGGGTAACCGAGTGGCTAGATGAATTCCTTATTGCCTTTGTTGGGTGCTTTAGAGGGAGCCAAATAATAGAGATTTTGCAGAACAAAAATATACTGGAAAACAAGAAAACCAGTGAAAGAGATCAAATTATTATGGAAGGTTATACCTCATTGCTGATTTTTCTCCAATTTTATTTTATGAAATGCCATGAGCAACAACCTAATAATTCCTGCAAAAAAACATATACCAATAGGAAATCAAATACCAAATTGTACAAGTTTTTTAGATCAATTAATTATTAAATCTTGAAAAATATATAGCTTCCTAAGGAAAAACAAAAGCTAACCTTACTTGATCGAATCTCGTCGTCGTCTTCTGCTTCTTCTGTACTTTCCATATATCCGCTGCTCCTCATTTCTCTGCCTCTATGATTCAGCGGCAACAGTTTTGGAATTAACACTAGGGCTAAATTATTTTAGAAAAACTGTAATATCGACTTCTTAAAAATAATAAAGGGACAAATTATGGGAAAACAAGTACTAACTATATAACCCATAATTTTATGTAGTTAATGTCTCAAATGATTTTAAGATAATTAATATTTATTGCATTACAGACTACAAAAATAAAATTGACTTTTAAAATTTATTTTTGATGGTTTCAAATTCAAAAATGAAATGAACTCAATCATTTGGATAATGATAATTTTTTTTTGTTGGGATTTAAAAATTTATTTTTTAGCCCACTCATAACAATTCTTGAATTCTATATAAGACATTTCCAAATACTTATATTAGTAAAAATGACATAAGTTAGTAATTAGTATAAATATTATAAGTTAATTGGGTATATGCTCATATTAACATAAGCATTGCTAAAGAAACTAAAGAAGCTTACCCATTTGAATAACTAGTGGTACAAAGATTATCTCACATACATAATAGAATGAGAAAACATTATCCATAATAGACTAGGGATTAATCGATTTCCTGAGCATTTGTTTTATTCGATTATATATATATATATATATATATATATATATAAAATATGATTATAAGATATTCAATAATTATCTATATTATTTAAGTATTTATATTCACAAAGTTTGCAAGCTACAACAATAAAACTTAAAGATAATATGCAATTTTTTCGTTTTGTTTTTGTGGACATACTAGCTAGGAAACTAATTGGTGTTTGCAACTAATTCACTCAGGTCAAGTACTCAGTTGTTCAAGACTGTCAAATGAAGAAAATAGGGTTTATAAATAAATTTGACCAACTCCCCTCATTTGGACTTCATCCAAGAACACACGAGTGAGTTTTCATATGCCCAAAATGACTACAAACAATGCAGTATCACATGCTCTAAATACCTTTTCACACTAGTGTTATATTTATAAAGAGAGATTATAATACGTACATAATTGACTTCTAGTTATATCATGAACAATGAGTGCTAAAATTTCGAGAGCTCATTTAAAACTTGAGCTAGCTAAAAAAACTCATTTAGTTTAACAAGCCAAATTCAAGTTTGGCTTGTACAAATCTCGAGTCGATAAAAGCTCAATAACATTAAATATTTTCATATTTTTTATGTGAGGCCCAAAAAATTCAGAAAATTAGAAATTCAAAATTTGAAATAAGCGATGAAGTAAGCAAGTGATATAAGAGGTAATTTTAAGTTTGAGATCTCATTTGAGGAAACAGATATCACCATTGAATTAATAACACCCAAATTAGTAGGAAATGAGTGTAAAATTTATATAGTTCCGAAATAATAATTTTGACAGAGTCATTTATATACCGTTCGTTATTTCATGATACGTATAATATATGTGTGTGTGTGTGTGTGTGTGTTATAATTTCTGGAACATTCGAGAAAAAGAAAAAAATATGGATATTTTTACTTTGTCCACATGATCTAGTGACATGTGTTTGCATTATGTGTCAAATAAGTAATGGAAAGCAAGAAAGTAACTTTGACCAACTTTTTATTTTGGAGTTCTGGCCAAGAGGCCAGCAGATTCATCTCATCCACACGCTAAGAGAAAAGACAAAAGAGAACAAGTTCTAGAGAGAGAAAGAGAGCAACCATGAGGAGCTAACAAATTCTTGCAAAATTCAAGTAAATTAAGCATAGATTAGAGTATTTTTTTCACATCTACACCTAAACAAGCAAGAGATCATTACCAAGAGCTCATATTGGGGGCTAGTTTGAAGGGAAGATAATTGGAGGCTAAACAAGCCAGGGGGAAGGAATGAATAGCAAAGATAAGCACTTATTTCACAAGAAATGAACTTATTTTAGGGTCGGAGAATACTCTAAGTCTGATTTGGACGTGAATGGAGTGGGAACGGTAAAAGCGAGGCAAAGGCCAACAAAGACATAATTTTAGGAGTAAGTTAAAGCAAGCAGGCAAGTGCACTTTTGTGAGAATCACCATCGCCCTGGGCAGAAATCGGTATAGGGCAGAAACCGGCTAGGGCGTCCAATGTTAGCAAAAATTGAAGTTTTGAATTTTTATGAAACGATACCTTGTAAACATCATAAATTCAATAATAATATGATAGCCAAAATATTGTGTGGACAAAAATACTTAATTCGAAAAATTGTGCGGCAACCAAATTTTCGACGTGCCGAGAGAAAAACCCTAGCCCAAAAGGGCTAAAATAAATAAAGTTTGTTGGGCCAATATTTTAACTTGGTAATTCTAATGTAGAAATGGACCTAAGTTAGTGAACTTGGCTCAAGAAAAATAAAGAACCAAATACTTGTGGGCTTAGTCAAATTAGTGGGCTAGTTTGTGTGATAAGCATGGAAAAAGGGTGGGCCAAAGGCCCACCACTCAAAATTTCTGCAGCGCCCATGGAAGGGGGTAATATATATACATATATATATATATATATAGACATGCTAAAGAAAAAAAAAGAAGTAGTCCGGTTGAACTTTGCTAGCTAGGTGTCAAGCTTTTGTGGGAGAAATGTGTCAAGCCTTTTGTGGTGTCTTGGGAAGCATGACCCAAATATCTTCCCTTTTCCACCCATGCTGCCAAAATATACTAGGGAGGAGGAGAGCTAATGTTTGCTGCATTTTAGGAGAGAAAACAGAGAGCAATATAGAGATAGAAAGTGAAAATCCAACCAAACTCTTGCAAAATCTTTGTACAACACAAGTCTAATACCTTCATAAGCATCATAGTAGCTCAAGCAAACCATTAAACCTCACCATAGAAGTCTTGATTAGGTGCTGAGCAATCAAAAGTTAGGGCAAAGCAAGTGAGGGTGGCTAGATTGAAAGATCTAAACTTTGATCATCATCTTGGCAAGCAAGGTATAAACTATGTCCCCTTCTTATTTTTTTTATGATCAAGATGATTTCAATATCATGTATTGAAAATATATTTGATAGTGTAGTGCTTGATTAGAGGCTTAAGTATGCGTAGTTACGATTAGAAATGAATATATGTATGGCGGAGATTGAGGAATCATGTTGGTGTTTATATTGGGTTTGATTGTTGGATTGGTTATATAAGTGATATTAGACTTTATTATCATGCTAGGTTGGTTATATATTGGTTTAAAAGTGATTTTAAGCATTATTGTTGAGGTATAGGTTAGCTTGGTCAAAAAGGGGCCATGCATACATGATTCCCAAGTAGCCTAGGAAAACTCAGAAACGTCGACTTCCACGGTAAACTTTATATCAAATAATTTACTCGTGCGTTTTGTATGAAATTTGTTTTGGTGAAAGATAAATTATAGAATAAGGTATTTAAAAAAAGGAATTGTGCAAAAATGATCATTTGATATGTTTTTCGGATTTTTGAAAAATAGGGCAGAAGCAAAACTTATTTTCTGGAAAAACCCTAATTTTGGCCTAACTTTGGAAGCCTGCTAAAAATAGTATATTTATGCATAAATCATAAAAAATTTTGTATGCAAATTGGGATAAGTTATGTTTATGTTTCCATAAGAAACTCTCAAATTGGATTTTTCTACTATTTTATAAAAATATCCAAAGTAGGCTGCTGAAAAGCACTGTTAAGAGCAAATTTTCTGCAGGAAATACCAAACTTCAAATTAACATAACGTTTTCATACGAAATCGATATTTAGTCATTTTTATGTCAAAACGAAGCTCTGAAAGTCTAATTTCTGAGTAGACCAAAACCATAATCATAACTTGTTTTTTAGAAAAAGTTATGAAGGAATAAATGTTACTGGTGTAGTAGATTGGAAATTATAGATAATAACACTTAAGTGTTAAGAAAGATTTTAGGGGATAGAAACCCTAGAATGACGTTTTTGAGTTATTTTGATGATAGAAATTAACTTGGGAAAACCAAGACCAGACTGTTGATACCAAGTTAGCTAGTCCAAAGGCAAGTACACTTCCGATTTCTATGTTGAATGTTAAATTTTCATAAAAATGCTTTTAGCACATGTTTTTTCAAAATGGAGCAATGGCTCGAGTTTTAATGTTATGCAAGTATGAAATGATTATTTTAAGGAAATGATGAGTACTGCAAATGATATGGTGGTAAGACCGGTAAATTCTCTGGGATCCCATAGGAGCGAGTCCTATGGAGCAGGATGAAAATTCTCTGCTTTGAGGTGTGCACATTCTCTGACGGTCTCCGTTTAGTCCGTACTTTGTGTTAAGACTAAACGGGGAAATGAGACAGTAATGATGGTTTCAATTGATTTATTGTATGCTCACTTTTCATAACGCGATGATACGGTAAATGTTATAATGTTGAAATGAAATACTTTTCAAAGTTTTAATGCTTGCTATTATGTATGTTGAATTGTACTTGCTGGGCTATTGGCTCACGATTCTATGTTTCATATCTCATATCACAGCTAGGAACCCGCGAGGGACGACACCGGGGAACGAGGAGTGAATCCATGTTTAGGTAAACGGCGAGGAAGGTAGAATATCTGGGGTGTTTTTCTCTAACCAGACGGGGAGTTTATCTTGATGTAAATTTATTTTATTGTCGATGCTTGATTGTAATAATTAGATAACTTTATTTTCTGCGCAAGAATGAATGATTATAATAAGTTATGGGGCAAGAATGACGAATGAGGGATAATCGGGTAACCTCGATTATCCAAATGATGAGATTGACACACGATTTCCAGTGGTATTTAATGTGAGGGGAAATTGGGGTCATCACAACTTTACTCGCCCCTCTCTTGTGTGCAATTTTATTGTAGGCCTTTTTTTTTGATCAATGATGATCGTTATTTGAGATTCTTGATGAGAAAAATAAAGTTTTCAAATGGTTACTATGCCAACCTAATTTGGTACCTCATGGTGGAATATCCGGTGTCGTATGCATATGTGTAAATACCATATTCTTGTGCTGCTTTCGTTTAAATGGGTTAGCGGT
>JAUMHB010095590.1:0-10695 GCA_032359685.1 Pittosporum tobira
TAACAGTAGCCTACTGATTCCAGTGAATTAGGATTAAAATACTCATTATGAAGGTCTCAAATTGTTTAGGTACAATCATGAGCAATATTATTGACCACCTTGTTGTTTTTTGTATATAATATACTATATACTTATAAATATGAAATAACAATAATTTGATCAAATGTGATTTACACTTCCCAAATTGTTTATAGTCATTAATTTGTTGTAGGCTAAGACATTTTTATTGTCCCTAACATAATTGTGACTGCGGGTTTAAATTATATTTTGTAGTTTTTCTTTCGTGAATGAACAATGATTTCAGATAAAATGAATAGATCAATCAAGCCTAACGATTTGGAGTTACAACAAGTACAGAAGCTGAAAAATGAAATAGAGAATTGGGCAACTAGTTATCCGGAGATGGTAGCGGTGATGGCGGAGTCAAGGAGAAGAAAAGAACATAATAATTTTCAAGTTGAGCAATCAAGAGATCTCTTCATTTGTAGTCTCAAACCGTGAATGACTAAACGGTATCTCAAAAATTGCTTCGAGGAGGTTAGAAATTGTAAATTTTTTAAGTAAACTGTTTGTAGTAAATGTCAACTAATAATGTTAACATTTGTAAACAGGTTACTGTGACAAGGTTGTGAAGGCAAAAGTTATTAGCAGTAAGGAGACTGGTCAATGCGAGAGATTTGGATTTATTGAATTTGTTTCTCGGGTAGAAGTTGTGAAGGCCCTGTAGGAAACAAAAAGGCCAAATGATCTAATTGCAACACCGTTTTCAATCTGAATTGGAAGGGAAAGCCATATGCAAAGCTGCAGGCACATGCTTATTCCCGAGGTGAAAATCTGTTGCGTTACTTTTACCTAAAATGAGAAACTGAAATCCTGCAATTTTAGGGAGGAATTTTGAGGGAAAGTGATTGGGCAACAATTTCAATCTATATCTCAGTCCCAATACAAAATCAATCAAAGTCTAAATCCAAGTCTCGGTCTTTGCGCCAATCGTTATTATCCTTCCTCTATGCTCTTCACTGTTTTTGGCAGGCGTAGTGACGTCACCTCAGCTCTTGCATGCGTCGGCTTCCCTTGCTAACAATGCAAAAGTAGGTCAAATGTCATTTCAGACTAAAGTTATCAACCAACCAATGTTAGCTCCTACTTACCATACACTGTCTTGCAGGTATTTGTGAGTCATATTCCTCCTGCAGCGACCGAAGAAGTAATCACGAAAGAATTTTCAAAGTTTGGCTGGGTTTTGATTCTTAAGAGAATGAGAGCAGTTGTCACTTTTCGTGAAAAGTATTCGTATTTGTTTTATTTTATCCTGGTTGCAACAGGTCCCCATATTTAAAAAGTGATGATCTTATCTTCCAAACACATGAAAGGAAAGGAAAAAGAAAAAAAAAGATTTGGAAGATAAGAATTTTAGATATGGGGACCTGTTGCAACTAGGATAAAATAAAAAAAATACGAATACCTTTTATGAAAAGTGACCACAGCAACGGCTCCCATTCTCTTAAGAATCAAGACCTCGCCAAACTTTAAAAATTCTTTATTGATTACTTCTTCAGTTGCTGCAGGAGGAAGATGACTTACAAATACCTACAAGACATTATATGTTAAGTAGTAACTAACATTGGTTGGTTGATAACTTTAGTCTGAGATGACGCTTGACTTATTTTTGCATGGTTAGCAAGGGAAGCCGACGCATGCGAGAGTTGAGGTGATGTCATTACGCCTGCCACAAACAGTGAAGAGCATAGAGGAAGGATAATAACAATTGGCGCAGAGACCGAGACTTGGATTTAGACTTGATTGATTTGAGATTGGTACTGAGATTTAGATTGAAAGTAACGCAACAGATTTTCACCTCGGGAAGAAGCCTGTGCTTACTGCTTTGCATATGGCTTTTCCTTCTAATTCAGATTGAAAACGGTGTAGCAATTAAATTTGGCCCTTTTTTTTTCTCCAGGGCCTTCATACCTTCTGCCCGAGAAACAAATTCAATAAATCCAAATCCCTTGCATTGACCAGTCTCCTTACTGCGAATAATTTTGCCTTCACAACCTTGTCACAGTCATCAACCTGTTTAGAAACGTTAACATTGTTAGTCGATATTTATCACAAACAGTTTACTTAAAAAATTTACAAATCCTAACCTCCTCAAAGCAATTTTTGAGATACCGTTTAGTCATCCATGGTTTGAGACTACTAATGAAGAGTTATCTTTCTTGTTTGATTGCTCAACTTGAAGATTATTCTGTTCTTCCCTTCTCCTTGACTCCGCCACCACCGCTGCCACCTCTGGATAACTAGTTGTCCAATTCTTTATTTCATTTTCCAGCTGTTGTACTTGCTGGAACTCCAAATCGTTAGGCTTGATTGATCTATTCATTCTCTGAAATTCTTGTGCATTAACAAAAGAAAAATTACAAAATATGATTTAAACCCACTGTCACAAATATGTTAAGGTAATAAAAATGTCTTAGCCTACAGCAAAGTAATAACTATAAACAATTTGGGAAGTGTAAATCATCTTTGATCAAATTATTGTTATTTCATATTTATAAGTATATATATTATATTCAAAAAACAACAAGGTGGTCAATAATATTGTTCATGATTGTACCTAAACAATTTGGGACGTTCATAATGAGTATTTTAATCCTAATTCACTGAAATCAGTAGGTTACTGTTAGGAACTACGTAATAATTGTCCTACAACTTCCATAATCAAGTTGAAAACCAAAACAGTGATATAAGAAGACATAATTAAAGATGGTTATTCAGTTTTGGTACATTACAAAAGTAGTGACACATTTATATTTTAATACTCAGTAAAATAATTAATAAAATAGGAGATTCAATCAGAATATAAAACCTTACCTTGCATCTTTCTGTCTCGCCCTTCGTTTCACAAATCAATTGATATTCATTTTTATGCTGTTGTTGATGGTTGAATATGTACTGCGTTTGTTGAGGAGTCACATGAGTCTTCACTGATGGTAGGATTCCCTGATATTGACATGTATTCAAAGGAGTAAATTGCTTTGATCAAATGATTATTAGTTTATTTTTATAAGATATATACTCAAAGAAAAGAGCAAGGGGTTGCACCCGAGTACAAAGAAATTGTAAAAAGATAAACACAATACCATTGTGCTTTATAGGGCTTCATATATCATGCCTGCTGCAATTCTTTGTACTTTTTATCCATCTAACTGGAACTACTACTCTGCCCCCTGGTTCTACTTCCAAATAAGTTTAATAACTCATTTCCTACTTCTGGAAATATTTGCCTCAAGTACAATGGTTATATCATCATCTAATCCATCCTTTTCAAAATATAAAAGAATTTGTCGAATTTAAAAAGTCAACTTATAACATTTTCAAATTCAAAATTGATGTGAGTAAATTTGTATAGCCATTATAATTGTAAAGATAGTAAACAATTTGAGAAACATTATTAGTTACAAAAACTATTCTTTTGGAAATCAAATGAATTCAAGTCAATTAGAATGTGAAAATCGCCTAAATTAACTTTTAAAAGTCAATATTGCAAAAATATTTTGAAACGGAAGTAGTACATAACGTTGTTAATGATTGTATCTAAGTACTTTGTGACATAGTTATAAAAATCGGACTATACTGGTCAGTTAGACCGTGAACCAGGCATTAAACCACCATGGTATAGTTATTTTACCAGATAAGTAGTCATACCTCTTAGAATCGGTCATACCGGCCGGTATTTATATGAACTGCAAAACCGACTGATAATTTGATAACCGGCCCAGTTTTGTATATTTGAGAAAATCTCTATTTTGTTCAATTTAAAACAAAAATGTGTCTACTTAAAAAAAGTTATTTTCAAATTTATGCATATTATTATAATAATGGGAAAAATCCCTAGAAAGTAGAAATATTACTGATTTCCTAGTAGTCTAGAACGAAAAGACTGAGAAGTCAGAAAGTCTGAATGTTTGATAAAAAAGCTAGGGCAAAGGAATAGGGAACTCCACCATTGTAGTCTCTAGCCTACGAGCTCTGTTTAGCTCCGTTACTATTTCAGCCTATCTCTATCTCCGAATACCAAAGGTAAGCATCAGTTTGCTGTTAGTTTCTCTTCCATTATTCTCTTATTCGGTAGTAGTATCTTTTAATTCTATCTTTTAAGTCATAACTCATAAGATCATTAAAAATTATTGTTTTTGTTGATATTAATCGTTATCATTTCGTCATTCTCGACACATGGTCAAGTTTAACGATTCGTGTCGTATACGTCACAGCTATATGAGTTAATCATGTAGGGTCTCGGTACATCGGTCTTTAAATTTATGTTCAATATTCGAATTCCAATTATCATGAGTCATGTGAAAATAATAAACTTTTCAACAATAGGGCATGCTTATACATAGTAGATATGCATAATCATTCAAGAATTTAACAAGAACAACAAGTAATGTACAAGTAATTAAATTTGTACATTCATGGCAAATACGTATATTGGAATTTAAATCATACGTATTAAAAGCTAAAACAGTTGGCATGTATAAGTGAACAATAACTTATACCTAAGATGGAGAGTAATAACTTGCCTTAATAACGCTTCTTATGTTTTTCAATTAACGCGTTTCGTACTCAACGGCCTCTCTTCCTTACTCACGTGCGTTCCTATAATAATAACGACATAACATTAGTATCATCGTTTTAAAACATCTCGCTCACTCTCAAAATAAATTAAGCATCTTGGGGTCCCTAATAAAATGACATGAACGCACACAACTTCAAAGGCAAAATTGTCATTGTTTGACAATTTGTCGTTTGACTCATTCCGTCCTATTTATTCATTGTATTTATCCCAGGATATTTTTAACCCTAAAATACTTCATCGGATTCTTGTTCGGATATAAAATGAAATAACATTCGTATATATAAAAATATATGATATTTAAAAATAATAAATATGATGTGTAAATACGTCGTAATGATATTTAAATCATAAAAAAGGAATTAAAATAATATCCCTTAAGTATTCTAATTTATTATTTAAATAAAATAGACTTTAATTGAATATAATATTTTTTCAAATTTTAAGGAAATTAAATTTTTAATTTAAAAATGAATTTAACATGTTTTATACAATTTTACCAACTTAATGGCGTTGTTGTAAATAAGGCAAAGTGACAATTTTGTAATTAGTGCCACAATGACATTTTTGTAAATAATGCAGCACGAATATTTTTGTAAATAATGCAGCAGGGGTATTTTGTAAATAGTGCAGTGGTATTTTAGTAAATAGTGTAGTGACATTTTGGTAAGCAGTGACATTTTGATAAATAAGCTGTAGTGGTATTTTGGTAAATATGCCCCAAGGATAATTTAGTAATTTATTGCAAAGGGGTATTTTGGTAAATATGCCATTAGGGGTCAACCATTGACTGGTTGACCGATCAACTGCACCTCCTTCCTTATCCAGTCGTCTGCGCGGGTGCCTGATCGATCGGTAGTGGGCTGTCTTGCTCGAACACACACACACACACGCACTAAAGTCGACGGAAAAGACAGTTTGATGAAGGAATGATTGATGAAACAACCCAATCCACCATCCCCGTTGGAAAATAGGCCTGAAACGGAGGTGGGAGTATCATCTTCTTTGGCTACGGCAAGACTACCATTGCCAGCAGTCTCGTTTTCCGGCCAAGCTTGAATTTTCATGATTTTAAATGAAAAAAATGGTTTTGAGACCACGGGAATGATGATAACGACCTAGGGAACTCATTTAAACCTTCAAATCAACCTGAGAAGCCTCGTATAGCTTGAATCAATCGACTTTTATCAAGAACACTATGGTTCTGAAAATTAATTCGTTCCGGCTCCATAGGTGCTCCATTTGGTCGATTCAAAGTGCTACAAGACTCTAATGGACCCTTAGATGCTATATTATCCAACCATTTAAGCAAAACCATAACAAAATTTCAACTAACTCTTTATCGAGCAAGAATCGAAAATTTTTTAAAGATTGGATTTTTTTGGATGCTGCAGCTAAATGAGCATTAGGGTTTGCTTGGTTCCGAGTTTTAAAGACAATCTACAACGTCAAACATCACAAATCGAAGCTTGAAAAAGACTGCAGATCAATTTGGGTGAAACTGCAGAACTGCAGAAGTTCTGGGGAAAAGAGAAAAGAATAGAAAAGGAAAGGGGGAAAAAGAAAAAAAAAGAAAAAAAGAAGGGAAAAAATGGAAAAAGGACAAAAGTTTTGGGGAACTGTGCATCAGTGGGTCTCAGCTGGTTAATTGGCTAAAAATTCAAAATTCAAACTGCTATTTTACCTCGATTTGCGAACTGATTAATTTATTAATTAAATAATAATTTAAAATGTCAAAATTTGAAAAATACAATATTATACTCTATTCTTACGTTTTTGCATGTTGCGAATCCAACGGCGCTATCCGTTTTTTCATACGACGCTCCGGTCAAAAAGTCAACTCTAGACTAAGTCAAATTAAAAATTCGACGGCATTTCGAGTCACTATTTTTTCGTCCTGATTCCAGATCTTTGATCGGTTTATGATTTTGAACACTTTTTAACTTCTAGGTCAAAATGACAAAAATATCCCTGGGCACAACTTTTACCAAAAATGACCAAAATGCCCTTAGCCATATCTTTTGCCAAAATAACTAAAATGCCCTCAAGCATAACATTTGTCAAAATAACCAAAATGCCATTGAGCATAATAATTATCAAAATGACCAAAATACCCTTGAACACAATAATTGTCAAAATAATCAAAATGTCCCTGGTTATTATATTATTATTTTAACTAAACTTCTTGAATCGTAGCGACGTAGAAAATAATTCTACCAGACATTATAAGAGGAAATTTTATATTATTAATTGCTCACAAGATCTTGTGTTCTTACAGGTTTGGGTGTATAAGTGCATAAACTTGCTTGGATTTACCAAAACTTTCAAGATTTTGGGGTGTTTTGGGAGCAACTTTCTTTCTCTCTACAAGGCTCTCTCTTTGGCATGTAACATGAAAAAGAAATGCTTCTGATCCTCCCCTAGCTACTGCTGAAATCCTTAGGAAAAGAGAAGAAAAATCTTGCTTGGTTAGCCTATAAAAGCTTGCCACCTTGGCCTCATGTGATTTGTCCATTTTACCCCTCACTCATACTTTGACACCTTAAGATATTATAGGAGGACCAATCATGTAGCAACACTTCAAGGGTATTAAGTTAACTTCACCTTTTATTATTCAAATTACCATTTCCCCCCTAAAGGTTTGGTGAAATAAAATTTGGGCTCCCTTAAACTACAAGAATTTTGGCCATGAAGAAAAAAATTGGTCTTGGCTTGGTCTCTCATTTAGTCCCTTTTTTAATCTTTAAATAAATTACTTGAGTCCACGTTCAAGTCTCTTTTGGTTCATAAACATTCATATTTTTAAAAATTCAAATCAGTCATTCATTGAAAAGATACTTCGGTCTATCCGCTAGGGTTTTTCCCCGGGTCACTTCTGCGTTCAACATTTTCGACTTCGATTGAAAGGAATATCATTGGACTTTTATGTTATGCTATCATTTCCTCTTGAATAGATTCTTTTGACCGGAAACACTTTATTTAGTTTTGAAACTTTTGAGATTGAATAATATATTTGACCTTGAACATATGTTGACAATTTGGACATATGTTGACAAATTGATTGTTGATCCATTGTTACTACTATTTGAGTGACAATAATTCGTAAATTTCTTGATTCTTAACTTGTTAATATTTGACTACTTTCGTTATAGAAATTGAAAGTCACATCTTAATTATTTATGTGATCATCGAATTCAAATTTGATTATGGGTGCTTTAGTCTAAGTGGCAAATGCATACATATGTTATATTATTGGCTTGTGTGACAGAATTAGTAAATTATGATTGTCTTTGGCCGGGGGCAAGGACGTATGATATTGGTGGCGTTTACCTGTGTGGTAAAGTCGCATATGCTGATATGTTCAGTAATGATATCCTGATGACTATTTAAAGATTGGAGAATTTAGACATTCATAATTGTTTTATTTTGTGCTTACCTTTCTCATGCAGTTACATTTGAACAGTATTTCATATGTCTATATTCCCATTCACACTCAATTTGCTGACTTATAAGGCTAAGGATAATATTAGTCGTTTTAGTTATCCTTAGGCATAGTATTTCTTACTGAGCTATTTGAACTCACTCATTTGTCTCATATTCTTTTTAGGTGCAGATAACTGATAGTGGGGTTATTGGGGAGAATGAACTAGAGGTCTAGTTGCGTAGATGTTTTCGCTGCGTACTATTGGCTAAAATAATAATAATTTATGAAGAGTTCCATGTATAAATATTTTAGCATGATATGATATACCTTATTATGACATTGTATACTTTATAATAAAGTATTGTGTATTTGTAAGTTATGATGTTATCAATAAATTGATAACTCAAGTCATGGTGTGGATGTCCAGATTTGGGGTGTCACAGTTGACATCAAAGCTTAGGGATATGATCCCTAGGAATAGATTATGGAGAGCTCTTAAGGGGTAAATTTAAGATTGGTCATAGCATATGAACTATATTAGAATTCATAAATTGCCAATAATGACATGACATTTGTGTATATATATATGTGTGTGTATATTGTATCTAAAACTTTAGTTGTGCTTTCAGAATGGCTGGCCAAAACGAAGGATATGACAACCTGATTCACGGGGCTTTAACTGAAATTTTGCATTTCATGCAAAACCAAGCTCAGCGTACCCCACCTCAAAATGTCACTGGTAATAATGGTAACCGATACGTTACCATCAAACAATTTAGAGAGTTGGGACCACCAGAATTCTTAAGAAAATCGGATTCGTTAAAAGTTGAAGCCTGAATTAAGCACATGGATAAAATATTCAATGTGCTAAGGTGTCAGGAGAAACAAAAAGTCCAATTTGCTAGTTTCATGCTTCAAGGAGAGGCAGACCACTGGTGGGAATTAGTTAAACGAATTTATCCTGCCGCTCTAGAAATGCCATGAGAAGAGTTCAAAGAACTCTTTTATGAGAAATACTTTACAGAGAGCATTCGTCATATGAAGGAGGTAGAATTCATTAAATTGGCGCAAAAAATATTGACGGTAGCTCAGTATGAAGCTAAATTTGCAGAGTTATCACGTTTTGCTCCACACCTTGTGGATAATAAAGAACGCAAAACTCGTATATTCTTACGAGGATTGAGGTCGGATATTCGTACGCATCTCATTACTCTTAAGCTCCGTTTTTATGCAGATGTTATTGATAGAGTGCAACTATAGGAACGTGACAGCGAGATAAATCGCTTGGAAGCAGAACGCAAGCTGAAGGAAATAAACTAGGAACGTGCCCAATGATCATACAACAATAACAGTTTTCGAGGAAACAACCACCTAGCAAAAACCAAAAATGGAGATCAAAGAAGAGAAGAAAAGAAGATTGATTTCAAAAGAAGACGCTTTAACAACAACAGAGGTCAGTCATCAACAGCAGTGCCAACGCCGAATGCAGAGACTCGAGGAACAATAACATGTTATCGTTGCGGGAATGAAGGACATATAAGCACTAACTGCACTCAAGCTTCGAAGGCCTACTACAACTGTGGAAATGAGGGACATTTGGCTCATTTTTGCAGATCACCGAAGGCAAATCCACCAGTAGCATTGAATTCGAAAACTACCGCCGATAATCCAAAGCCTTCAGTTCAGGGTAGATCCTTTGTCATAACCACTGAGAAGGAGAGGGAATCACATAAAGTTGTTACGGATAAGTTATTAATCAACTCCTACGAAGTTTATACGTTGATAGATATTGGTTTGACGCATTCCTTTATTTCACTTGCTTGTGCTGAACGTATGAAATTGATACCTGAAAATTTAGATTATACCCTATATGTGCAAACTCCAATAGTGAAAACAGTCGTAACATCTATGGGTTATAAGTCATGTTCAGTTCAAATAGGAGCTCTTACGTTATCTGTTGACCTTATTTATCTTGACATACGAGACTTTGATGTGATTTTAAAAATTGACTGGTTGTCCACCCATTATGTTAAAATTAATTGCTTTCATAAAGACGTTAGTTTTCATATTCCCAACCAACCTTCAGTTTAAATACAAGTTACAAAACCATTAAAGTCTGCAACCATTATTTTTAGCCATAAAGCAATTTGTCTCTTGAAAAAAAGATGTCAAACTTTTTTAGCCCATGTCACAGACCTGAATAAAGATTCTTCTGAATTAAACACCTTTCCTATTGTTAAAGAATTTCTCAACGTTTTTCTTGAAGAATTACCTGGCCTACTTCCAAAAAGAGACATTAAATTTTGTATTGATCTTGAACCCGAAACCCATCCTATTTCTAAAGCATCTTACCGTATGACATTTGTAGAAATTCAAGAGTTAAAAATTTAACTACAAGAGTTATTGGATACGGGTTTTATCCGTCCAAGTTCGTCACTTTATGGTGCTCCAGTCTTATTTGTAAAAATGAAAGACAGTAGTCTAATATTGTGCATAGATTATTGGGAGTTAAATCATGTCACTATTAAGAATCGATAGCCATTACCTCAGATTGATGACTTGTTCGATCAATTAAAAGGTGTCATATATTTTTCAAAAATTAACCTTCATTCTGGGTACCATCAGCTGAGAGTTA
>JAUMHB010095634.1:0-10691 GCA_032359685.1 Pittosporum tobira
TCAATTAAGACCATAAAATATCTAAATGGTCCACTAGATGGATGTATTGGCCCACATATATCACCTTGTATTCGTTCTAGAAAATTAAGAGATTCACTCTCTATTTTGGCTATTGAATGTTGAATAATCAACTTTCCTTGAGAGCAAGCATCACATGAAAATTCATTAGATTGAAGAATTTTTTGATTCTTCAATGAATGCCCACATGATGTGTTGATAATTCTTTGTATCATTATTGAACAAGGATGGCCTAACCGGCCATGCCAAATGTGACGCACCCAGTCTCCGTATAACCTTCAAACTCCTAGATCGGTCGTCAACTCCTCATCAAACTTTCATACTTATAGTAAATTACAACTATTCCTTAATGACTATGCAACGAAATTTAATTAATATTATAATTTTCTAAGAATAAATACAATATTTAATCATTTCGAATTTCCTCATTGCAGCTCCTCTTCCTCGGGCTAGACAAATCCCTAGCGTCCATCTCGTTCAATTCTCTCGTACTCGCCTCTTGGCTTATATTATATAAATGCAAGTAAAACATTTAACCATAGTAAAGCTGAACAATTAAGTTCAGTAAGTACATTCTTAAAACAACATAATCATTCATAATTGAACTTTTTCAAAAATAAATTTATTTCAATACATAATTAACATTTAAATTGTGTTTAACATCATGTAAAATTTGAGTATATTTTACCCTTTCGTCTTACCGTCATTGAGTATGCATTAACTTGCAGCTTTATCGTCATTGACCGTCATTTACCATCATTTATCGTTATTTACCATCTATTCCTTGCTTAATCTTAACACCAAGTCCAGACCAAATGGGGATCATCAGATATTGTGCACATTTCAAATCAGGGAACATTCGTCTGCACCATAAGACCTGTTCCTATAGAATTCCAAAATTTTATCAGTTTTATCATCTCATCACATCAACCATGGGACTCGCTCCCATGGGTCTTCCATCTCATTTGCAATACTCAAAATTTCTTTTAAACATTTTAGCCAACTTTCATGCATGCACAAGTAATAAAAGCTTATGCAATTCTTTCGTTTTGAAAACATGCACATGAAATAGTTCATAAATGATTTACACTTAAATGAAAGGATCAAAAGTGTATTTGCCTTGCTCGCGCTCAAAACTTACTCCCTAACCGTGCTTCGCCAGTTTTCTCCCGTTTTCTTTTTCATCTACGTTCTCGTTTTTGTTTTTGTCTACTTCGCCAGTTTTCTCCCGTTTTCTTTTTTATCTACGTTCTCGTTTCTGTTTTTGTCTACATAAATGTTCATATAAGTACATCATTCAAACTTTGAACTTTATAACCTCATTGATCATTCCTAACTTACTGCACTAATGGTACTCACATATGGACGACTTTCTGTTACAGAATTCGTTTAACTACAATCTTAACTCTTATACATTCGACATTTATAGAGTTTCGTATAGGCTCAAGAACTACTCAATTCCAAGTTCGTATGAAAAATATATTGCTTTCCAAAGTTGGAAATACTTTCAGAAAATATGCTCTGTTTTGACTTTATAGCAACAACTTTAGGTATTTTTCAAAAATACCAAATAATCTCACAATGAGTCATTCCTTTTGGAAAAACATACTATCCTTGCCCGAGTCTAATCATAACAATTTTCATCAACTTTCACCTTATAGGCTATTTTATCCGTATTTGTAAATTTGGTCCAAAAACTACACTTTTCTAGAAATCCGGGATGCTACTGTCTCTGTTTTCTAGCATTTTATAAAAATAGTAAAACCCCTTATTTTATCATACAACCTTATGTAAATATGTTCCTTATTAAGTTAAATAAGTTCAAAAATAATTTCATGTATAACTCACAAGTATATTATTTTATAGAGATTTTTGATCATAGGCTGCTGATTCTAACTCCTCTGTTTCATCAGAAAACTTATAACAGCTACTTCCAACAATTTATTAAAATACCATATTACTTCTAAAAATTACGAAATTTTGTGGGCATCATCTAAACTTTCTAAAGTACTTTTAATAATAGTTTTATGACCATTTGAAAAGCCAATTAAGTTTTGTGTAATTTATGAATAGTAATCCGTAGCCCAAAAATTCTAAATTTTTCAACATACATAATACTTCATTTGCAACAACCAACTTCAATTCCTCAACTACGCTACCAATACTTGTTCTTAATAACATGATCACTCTCAACACTCATAAACTTGACCATAGAAAACATAAATTAAGATTGAAACTCATACCTTCTTTTGTTGTTCTTGCAAGTTCCACTTCTCCCATTACCTCTATTGCCTCCTAGCCTCCAACTCCTCTCAAATCAGCCCCTTGATCCAGCTCTTGAACCTCAGTCTTGATGATTTCTTGCATGTTTGGAGGTTAAGAGTGTATGGGAGGCTTGAATCTATGCTTGGATAACTTAATTTTGCTAAAGTTTTGATGGTTGCTTAGATAATCTTCCTTTCTCTCTCTATATCTTTCTTCCTCTATTGCTCTTGGCATGAATGGACTGCTTACTTCTCCAAATCTGCTGAATTTCCTTATAAAGAGGAAGAAAAAAAAATTTGTGGTGAAATATTTATTTTGCCCTTGGATATTTTGAAAGGAGCCACAAGAATTTGATACCTCAAGGGCATTTTAGTCCTTTCACATTTTTACTTGTAAATTAACATTTCTTCCCTCAAGGTTTGGTTGGAATAATTATTAAGTCCTTTCTCTTTTCAAATTTCAACCTTATCGCCCTTTTTGGCTTAGTCTTTCACTTTAGTCCCTCTTAAGTTTCTTATAATTTGTCTTAGCCCATATTCAATCACTTTTGGTCCATTTTCCCCTTGGAACTTAACTAAATAATTTAACTTAGGCCAGCTACATAAATATACTTCCACATTGCTTTAAAAATTTAGTAACTTTGAGCTTTCCCTCGTACTTCAAAATCCGACCATTCCTGAAAATGAGCTTGATCCACTTCTTCAATTCCTCTTTAACCAAAACTCATGAGTCTACTTGCACTTTCACCAATCTATAATTTATTCACATTTTATTCACCGTTCTTAAACTCATTTCTTGTTTAACGGTTGGCCAAATAAAATTTTTAGAACCGGCCATCAATTATAATTAATTTACTAAACGTGCATAAAATTTGCAAATCCAAAAATATAATTTATTTACGTGACATTCATTTTAAATTTTCGGAGTCTCAAACCAAATCACAAAGTTATCTTGGTTAGTAAACTTCTGGTTTACAACCACATTTGCTTTAATTTCACTAATCATTGTATAATACAATCTGAAGGAAAATGCGGGTAATTTTTCTAATACACATTTATTACCCAAAATCATACTTATTACGTGAAGGAATTCATTACTACATTCACTTATCGTTTCAATATGATATCCATTTCGGCGAATATTTTTGAAACTTAGTAAGTTTCTTTGAGACCTGGGAGAGTATAATGCATCATTAATTTCAAATTTTGTCCCTCCCGGTAATAAGATATAAGCCGTTCTGGAAACTTTAATTAGTTTTGTACTACCGTGTATAGTATTGACATTAGCTTCTTGCTTCATCAAGTAAAAAAAAGATTTCTTATTTTTCAAAATTGTGTGCGTAGTTGCACTATCCGCAAGACATATGTCTTCGCCATTAATAGTTTTTTGAGCCATGTGAGCGTCCATAATCTCTAAACAGAAATATTAAATAACACAAAATTTTAATGAGATATTTATAAAACATAGTATAAATTTTATACTATTAAAAAGTTCAAAATCCATAATAAAATAGACAAAATGGCATACATAAAAACATATTTAAGCAACGACAAGCAAATGATCACATGATCAATTATTTCTTATTATTCTTATAACTAACTAATTATTCTCTTCAGGAGAAATTAAGAAATTAGCAATATCTAAATGAATTGTAACATCAACAAGTGCATTATTCTCTGCATGAGGGATTAAATAATCAGTAACATCTGTAGCATCAACATAGGCATAGTTTCCGTCGCCATCATTGCTATCAAAATTTGTCTCCACTTTCTTTCCTTTGCCTTTTAATGATTCTTGATACAATTCAACAAGATGTTTGGGCGTACGACAGATACGCGACCAATGATTTTTGCTTCCACAACGGTAGCATATATTTTCAATACTTTTTGGTTCACTTCCACTCTTATCATTGCCCTTGGTTTCAGCATCGGATGTCAACTTCAGGTTAACATGTGAATTTTTGAAATGACCACCACGATAATTTTCTTGCCTATGTCCAAGACCACGACCACGACTACTGGCATGGTCTCGATTATATATTGTCACATTCGCTTCAGGGAATGGAGTAAAACCAATTGGACGAGCTTCATAATTTTTTAGCAAAAGTTTATTATTTTGCTCGACCATAAGTAAACACGAGATTAATTCAGAATATTTTTGAAAACCCTTTTCACGATATTGCTGCGATATGAGCAAATTCGAAGGATGAAATGTGGAGAACGTTTTTTTCTAACATATTTGCTTCAGTAACATTTTCTCCACACAATTTTAATACTGAAGTAATTATGAACACAGCTGAGTTGTACTCGCTTACAGTTTTGAAATCTTGTAATCTCAGGTGCATCCACTAGTAATGAGCTTTAGGAAGTATCACAGTTTTCTGGTGGTCAAACCTTTCCTTTAGGCTATTCTGAAGAACAAGTGGATATTTGATAGTAAGATACTCGGTTTTTAAGTCCTCATGGAGGTGATAACAAAGAAAAATTATTGCTTTGGCCTTATTTTGAACAGGTGCAGTGTTTCATTCTTTAATTGTATCACCAAGGCCATTAGCATCCAAATGTATCTCAACATCCAAAATCTAAGATAAATAGTTGTTTCTAGTTATTGTCAATGCCACAAATTCAAATTTTGTGAGATTTGTCATAATGACTCTATGATAAGAAGAATTAAATTACAAGTCATGAATAAATGAAATAATTAAACATGTATACAATAATTCATATTTTGCTTACTATAACGTATAATGTATAATATACTATAGCGTTTATGCTTAAAATATCTAAATTTATGCTTTTGTCATTCGTCAATAATGTCGAAAATAAAATTTGTAATTTGATAGAAAATTCAAGTGCCAAATTTTGTTATCTCAAAAGTTGTATTAATATTCACACATTTGAGAACAGTAAATGAAATTCAATAGGTACGTTTCGAGTGATCATCCATTGTAAACAAAAAAATTCAATAGCCTTAGCATAAGTAATCGAATACGGAAGGATACCATAAAGTAAAATTCAATTTAACATGTATTTTAGTGTTTCTTTGATTAAATCAGTATGATACTAATAGCATGTCATATCACTAATGCACAAAAGTACAAGAGAGAATGCCACATAAAATATAAAATCCTTTTATATTAAGGAAGATATTACTTTCACTATTTTCAAATACTTGCTTACGAGGAATACTAGTTCGGGATTTGAGCAACTTCCAATATTCTCACTGGACTCGTGTTGATAACGTATTATAAATAATATAAAAACGCTAATCTATGGAATTAATTCAAGTATGATATGAGAAAAAAATACATGGAAAGGAGAGAAATAAGAGAATATTTTCATTCATGAGTATCTCTATTCACTACAAATCATTTCTTTTTATAAATGGTGTTACAATGAATAAATCATAGATAAATGTATATACATAGAGATATGAATGGACATCCATTAGTTCATAAATTTCATAACAAATTGCAAATATAGCTAATAATGTGACACAATCCAAACTCACTCGTGAGATTATATTTCTTCTGTTTAAAATTAGATTTGTTATAAAAAAAAAACAAAAAATATATTATTGTTAGATATTGTATGAAATTTTATCTATTTACAATAAAATAAAGAATTTAAAAATAATATTTTATCTCTTAATTGCAAAATGCATGTCAATTAATTGAGTCTCATTTTATATCATCTTTTCCATTAGATTATTCTTATTTAACTATCTTTTAATTGATAGGCACAAATAAATTTTTAGTTAAATATTTAAAACGAAAGTCATGAGAGTTTTTACTTGTAAAATATCTTAAATTCAAGTCATTATTTTTATTTTTATTTAATAAGCAAAGTTCTCTTGGACATAGTACGGGTGAGATTTTTACTCATTATGAGTTTAATGGTGCCAAGTATTATCCACATTATCATATAAAATTTTTGACCCATTATTATTATTGTTATGGTTATTTTGGAACTTAATGATTGATCTCAAATTGAAGTTTTTGCAAGTATGATGAAACTATTGATACTATCCAATGTGTAAAAAAACAAAAAAAAAAAAACAAAAAAACAAAAACAATAGACTAAAATTATTAATAAAATTTATATTAAAATTTTAAATTTTCTGTGAATAAATTATACAGAGTAAATAGTTCATATTTAATCGTATTCTAATTGAATTGTTATACAAAATAAATAGTTCAGATTTAATGGTATTCTAATTGAATTGTCGTTTTAAGAAGAAAAATCATTTTTGTTTCAGGAATAATTATTCAATTGAACGAAAACTCTTTTCAGCTGGCTGTCACATAGCCTTTCATTTTCATGGCCCCCAGGTATGATAATAATCCCAGGTGACCCCATAATATTCGGGAGGTGATAGAAAGAAAGACCTTGAAAATAAGTTTGTGCATGCCACCTCCTTAATACAATATATATATATATATATATATATATATATATATATATATATATGTGAGAGCATATATACAGTCAAAATTAGCTAAATGTTTTTACCAGTCAAGATGATTTTTGTCGTACATTCAAATATTGTAAAGTTTCTTTGTACTTGTAACAATTAATTACAAATGAAAAAAAATATATTTTATAGCACTTAGATCAATATTGAATAATTAGGATTATATTGGTTAGATAATATTATTTAATCAATTTTAAATGTAAATTCGTTTCAAAATGTGTAACATTTATTTTTTTTAGCTTTCTCAAATTAAGTGCAACATTATCCTTTTAAAAAAAAAATTAAGAATGTAAATTGTGTAACTTATTTTTATTTTATCAAATATGATATGTTATTTTGATTTCAACTCAAACATGATAGCTCGTCATTTTATCTATTATTATAATATTATAATTTATTATTTTAATTATTATTTTATTATTTAAAATATAATAATATAAAAATAATTAAAAAAAATTATAATTAAATATATTTTTTAAAATTCGTATTTTTTCAAATATTTTATTTTTTGAAAACGTAAGGAGTATATATATATATATATATATATATACACACACACACAAACTGTTGCTCTTTGTGCTCAGTGTCTGATATGATCCATCAAATCCACTGATTTTCTATCAAATCCTTTTTAAGATAGGATTGGATATCTGTAGTATAAGTGCAAGTAAACAGAGAACTGCATGTGAAGTGTGAAACGAAATGAATTGAATTGATTGACTGACTGAATGAAATCAGAATAAAGAATATATCTATACATATTCCCAACAATACAGAGACACAGAAAATCCAAGACCACAATCTTCTCCGAAACCCAAACTCAATCAGCACCACCATGACGATTTGCCCTCTTTTTATGGTATCTTTGGTTATTTTGCTGGTTTGCTAGCCAGTTCATGTCATTTTCAAAAATTATGAAATTTAAATATAACAGAAATTTATATTTAACAGGTTAAATATACGTGGAAAAATTTATTTTTTAAATTAAAATTTAATTAAATTTTTTTTAATTTTGAGTAATACTTAACAAGTTAACTCAATACACGTGTTTACAATATCGTATTTAATTTGTAATAACGGTGTTAAATGAATTGAGTTGTTTTAAATTTGTTGAATTTAATTGTTCGAATAAATAAAATTATTATTTTTTTAAAATTCAAACTCTTGTAATGAATTTGTTATCAAATTTTTAACAATGGGAGTTAAAAAAATTGATAACAACTTAACAAGTGAATAATGTCAGGCATATTACATCAGAAGAAGATAATGAGAGTTATCATGGCAGATGAACTCCATACATACATACATCCATATATAATAATAGTGCTGCAAGAAGACCAAATATTAAATGCGTTTTAATTAGGTTTGGCGTCATATCTTTAATATATAAAGAGAAGCCTCCCCTTCCCCGTTCAAGAGACTTCTCTTCTAATGACACGAGACCAAATATTAAATGCGTTTTAATTAGGTTTGGCGTCATATCTTTAATATATAAAGAGAAGCCTCCCCTTCCCCGTTCAAGAGACTTCTCTTCTAATGACACGTGGCAACATTTTTAATTGGATGAAGAAGAATCAAAGGCCAGAGACAAAGGAAAGAAGCTGTATCCATGACAAAAAATTTACCACTACCGCCCCTGTAAGGCGAGCCCACTGCTAGCGACATGTAATTAAAGAAACCCTACATATAGCTTCTAAAACTCCCAACCACCAGCTCTGGACACCCTACAACTGTTCCTTCCTTTTTGTGAGCTCATTTTTTGGGAACTCTTCACTTTTCCAAGTCGAAAGCTATCAGTAACAGTACTAGAATTACTAAAAGTTAACAGTAACAGTAATAAAAAAAGGGTTAAAAGAATAGCACCTTTGACCAGTAATTACTTGGAAGTGTTTAGGGTTATTATTATATTAACAGGTTGTTAGCTTTGAGCATATATTCCCATACAGGAAGAATTTATTTAATTTCTTTTCGACATTTAGGTTTTAAATAATTCTAACAGGAGGGTTTGTCCTTAACGGGGGGGACCTAATAAAGGGTAGGAGAACTGCAAAAGAGAATTTATTTCTCTTGATTTTTGAAATGAATTTAAAAAAAAAAAAAAACCAACATAATAAAGTAGTCAAAAATAACTTGCTATGTAAAACTTGTTAGAGAGAGAGTAGCAAAAGAAACGAAGAGAAAACAAAGAATAAAAATTATTTAATTTATTTATTTGTATAATAATCAAATCATTTTTTAATTGTCAAATATGGATTTTATATTTTTTTTTGTCAATGAAGTCTTAACCATTGAATTAAGATTCCATTGACAATTTTTTTTTTAATTTATAAATAGTTAAATAAAAATCGATATAAACCCGCAATTGTACGTGTTTTGTCTTAAATATTATACCCACCGATGAGAGAGAAATGAAATATTGAACTGAATTGAATTTTGGTGAGTGACTCTAGTCTGCAGTAACAAGAAAAAAAGAAGATAAAAGAATTTTTATACCATTTGATTATAAATTCAGGCAATGCGCTTTCTACTTGGCTTCTACTGATAAAATAAGATTATTAATAAGTTCTACAGTAAAATTTTATGTGAATAATTATTTTGGATCCACATTTATAATGATATACTCTTGATACTTGAGTTAGAAGGATAAATCATTTTTCAAAGATACAAGAAAGTGTAACATGTTTTGCCAATTTTTCGCAAGGCCTATAGGACTCGTTTAGAAAATTAGCATGTTTGGAAAATTAGCTACAACAACAATACTGTAATATAAAGTAATTATACACTTTTTTGGCATAAAGGGGTTGATTTTTGTTGAAATAACCATGTTAACTTCTTCTAAACTTTTTACTGCTTGTGAATCTTAAAATAAGAGTCTTTTTTTAAAAATTATAATAAAATTACAAATTATAATTAAATATATCTATTAGAATATGACTAAATAGAAACATTTATTCACTAAGCTCTCATGTGGAGATGGACGGACATGGAATGGTGATTATTGCGGATGTCTATCGTTTTGGAATAAGATAACGGATGTGAGATGCATGTAAATGTATATAATGGAAAATATTTGGCCCTCCATCAAGTGAAGCACGCTTCCAATAATCTTGTCATTTTGGTGTCCACTTTTAATACATATAGAAATCATTATTCACTGCTAGTTTGTGGAGTTGTAGGTAATGTTTGAGCACTAAGATAGACTTGGTTTGTTGGGGGAGGGGGTGTTGGGCGCGGGGGTGGGCTTTTCGAAAAATTCTTGTTAAATTTAAAATTTATTGTTTGTTGTCAATAAATCTTCTTACTTATAACTAAGCATAATTTTTTATTATAATGAAAAATAACTCTTAACAAATTATCTCTAAGTCTTAATTATGGTATACATTCACAGTAAAACAAAGCTAATAAACAATAACAAAAATATGAAATCAATTTTTTTTCATTAAGTATATAATAGATTCACAGATACAACTTAACTTAAACAATAACAAAAATTGTGGGAGGGGGGTGATCTTTCGAAAAATTCTTGTTAAATTTAAAATTTATTGTTTGTTGTCAACAAGTCTTCTTATATGCAATACTTGTTGCAACAAGTTATAACTAAGCATAATTTTTTATTATAATGGAAAATAACTCTAACAAATTATATCTAAGTCTTAATTATGGTATACATTCACAAAGTAAAACTGTAAGAACCCAATATTTTAATATGTTATAAAATTTATTTATCTTTAACAATATGGTATTTTGGGGATAAAATAAATTGTACGGTGTTAAATGCAAATATTGATTTTCGATAAAAAGAATGTCAACGTTAAAGTTAGGCAATATTTGTTCCCGTACTGAGCGCCGCAAATTATTTGTGGACCCCACAACCGAAAACGTGTGGACCCCACTAATATTCGTCGGACAACTTTTGAGATACCCTAAAACTCAAA
>JAUMHB010095645.1:0-10691 GCA_032359685.1 Pittosporum tobira
CATTATGAAAACTCATTAATAATGGGTGATCATTTAACGCCCCAGGCCCAAAACGTAATGACCCTTTGAATACCAAAAAGGTCATACTAGCCCACCGCATGCCTGACCCAAAACCAATGATAACTTGGTACCAGTGGGCCATGGTAAAAGACATAAAGCTATTTCTAAAAAGTCTAGCATTATATGATTCAAATAATAAAACATAATGGCAAAGGAAAACCAAATCCATGATGAGTAATCAATGCCAAAATCTCAATGGATTAAAAAACCAAATCCTTCATGGAAAAGGATTTAAGACACATACTCACATCTGAGTACATAAATTTTTGAAAATAATTTGAAAGTGAATAATCTTTAAACGAAAAATAGTATGTTAAACCAGGGTTACACCAGTGTGATCATCGTTTTGTGGGAGATTGGTGTATGATTTCCGTCATATTTTGAAATAAATGAACTTCCCATTGCTCCAGCCCGACATTCCTTCCACACATTAACCTCATTCCTTTTACTCTTTTTTTATTCTTTCAAGAATCGAAGTCTATCTGCTTTATGGAAAGAAGATATCTATGAACTTCTATGAAATAGGTTTGCGGGATTCAGCCAATTGTCTTGACTCCTGATTGTGGTCGTGGAATATCATTGAGAAATAAGAATCTAGAAACCGATTCTACGAACCCGAGGAAAGGTTGCACAGCAGTAGTGTGGGATTTAAGACAGGAGCTTTTTGCAGTGCTAGCAGGAATGTAAGTCAATGGATCCTGTCCCCTAGCAAGTGAAGTACTTACGCCCCTTTAGAGATAGGGCGAGCGAAAGAGCTAGTTTTTCCATTTTCAAATATGAGACATATAAGTCATAGCAGTAAACTAGCAAAGAGATCTATTCGTTGAGAAGCAAAAGGAAAAATGAGAACGTTGATGGGATTGATGATAAAATAGACTCATGAGTCGCAAACAGTGATTCGATAAGTTAGATTTGGCATGATACTTCTGAGATAGATGAAATTGATATTCAAATATTTCTTCTTGGAATGTATTGATTTGACCATAAGCCGGGTCACCACCCCATAGCATGTTGCAGCCAGAAGCAAAACCTTACATACTTTCTAGAGAATCTCCTAGTTGTTACAGAGCAACTAGAAAGAGATTTTTTAATGACAAAGAATATAAAGGCGGTGTTAAACATTACTAATTGACTTAGGTCACAGAATTTCTTCAGGGTGAGTGAATTTTTTTTAGATTCATGCGTGTCTTTTGATAGAAACACAGACTTCCCGCCACCGATCTCTCTAACTAGGTATCTACTAGTCTAGTATTTTCCATTTTCTGTTTCTTTTAGTTCGACTCTGGGGCATCCTTCTGTGCTGTTAATTCTGTTTCTGTTAGGTTATACTGTCACCTGCTACTAAAAAAACGAGTCTCCCCAAAAGTCCTATGATGATGATCAAGCAGTGCATTTTTCGTAATTTTATATGCTAGTTTGTAGTATCAAAGTGAAATCACTGTTGCTCCTAAATCCATAATAAACCAGGAGTGCCTGTTAAAATGAAAATCCATTTCCTATTATTGGCCAATATTATGACACTAGTACTCTCTTGCACAAGATTGCACAACATCTTAGACAAGTTGATATCCAAATCCCAAATTACCAAATTAATTTCGGCACTCTCATCATGCTTAAACCAAAAATAATTCAGTAACCACTTCATCGGAAATTTGTTCTGACTATATTAATGTTAAAGAAACTGTCTATGCTTTAACTCGAGGACTTATATGTTGCATCAAGTAGTCATCAACCTATTGGAGACATTTCGAACAATTTTTCGTGTCAATGTGCAAGTAATAGAAGACCCTCACTCAGTTACAATAGGATTTTCAAGTATATACTCAGTAATATACTGAATTCTTATGATACTTGCATTTCATTTATACTTAAGACACAGAAAGTAAACAATGCATTAACTTAAAGAAAAAATTATAGAAATAGAGTGTTGAACGAAAATGAATGTACTCACTTCTTCTTGAAATCTCTGAAGCATGAGGCGCTTCTGCTCAAAATCAGCTGTTAAAGGATCAAGCTGACCCTGACCCTGTATTGGAGAAGACCAAGTGTGGCCTTTATCTCTCTTCTGCAGTGTGATATGCAGTGTATCATCCTCTGCCAATTATCAAAAACTATTATCTAAATTTGAAACCAATGGTAGTGAAGGAATAGCAATTGGCAACTTTCTAGGTAATAAGATCTTCAGAAAGCGTGCTCATACACACATAGTTACTATATACCTATAGTCCAAAATGAAGAATCAGTCTTTACAGGAGAACATAGATCATGCTGCAAAACATAGCAAATGGGTAAACATAAATCTTCTTGGCGAAATTAAATCCAATAAATTACTCCATCTACTCCACAAAAAGAGTCTCATTTGCAAAAACAGACTTTAACAGTCCCTTTATTTACAATGGGTATATTATAGAATAACATTATGTTCTCAAGCTTATTCATTTCAATTTTGACTATCATGCCGCCACAAACAGAACTATGAAATCATTATACTTGAGGTAAAGTTCAAAATGGGCCTCTTTTTGGGTAACATACGTAGATAATAAGTAAGGATAAATGGGTTAGTGGATGAATACATTGAGATAAGGAGGGTTGCCTTTGATGCCAACTTCCAAATGTTTGGACTGAATTTTGCAGTAAAACAGTTTTGTGGGAACATTTGGAGGCAGGGTTATGTAAATATTGACCTCTTCAAGCGTTTGATCCCATTCAAAAACCTTCTGATCTGAACAAAAATATCAAAACCGGCTTTAATTTAAACAAATTGCTTACAATTGTGAAGCCCTAAACCGGAAGAAATTAATAGCGTACCGCCGTGGAAAAAACTATGGCGTTTTTCAGGCGCCAACTTCTCTGCCATTTCCGGAACGAAGCTAGTGTATTTCTTACTTTCTTTGTCACTTGGCAGTTCAGCACAAATGAATGAACTGGCAGAAGTTACCGACGGGGCTGAAATGGAGGACGAAATGGAGACCCTGTTCGACAAATCGGGACCAACAGGCTGCTTGCTATTAAACGATTATAGTTTATTTTTAAAAGTTAATTATAAATATTATATAATTTATTTTAAAATAAAGTATAACATAATTTGAATTTTAAATTATTAGCTAAATTAATATAATTTTTTATTAATTAAACTACGTATTTGATGGTCAAGTACTCATGGAGTATTTATTTATTTTAGTAATTATCTTTCTTTTCTCTTTTTTTTTTTTTTCATAACTAACAAGTTTGTTTATAACTGTATATTCATAAATTTTACCATGTGCTTATAGTTATATCTATTAATCTATACAATCATAAATGATTTTTTAGATTAAAATCACTTCCTCAAAACACTTGCCACAATTGTTAAGGCTTAATGCAAAATAAATAATTTTTAGAAGTTGACAAATTTTATCACTCCATTTATTTTAAAATTATAAATATATTTTGATCTTTTAAAAAATATATATTTTTTATTTTCAAAATTAGAAAAAAAAAATTTAAACAGCTATACAAAACAACATAGGTAGAACGATGTAAGTGTTCAATATATCTAAAATATCGAAATGACATTTTGAACATTTCATGTTTATATATAGTTAAAAATTGAATATATAGAAAATATTATCCCGAATTTTAAAAAAGAAAATAGTATAATTTATTTAAATATTTCAATTAAAAAATACAATTCTTAATATTTCTAATAAGAAATATTTGTATTTAGATTGCATAAATTTAAAATTTGACTGAAATATCAAATAACTTAAAGAATTTAATGTTTAAAAAATTAAGAAGATTTAAAACAAATTTGCACAAAGGCCCGATCTTTCGCATATTATTTGTAAACAACTTTTTTGCTTATTTCTCAATTTATTTTGAAGTTAATTTATTTAATAATTTGAGTTTTTTTTTGTTACAATTTTTTCTTAAATAACTTATTGCCAAATAAGCTATTAATAATTTGTGATTTGATGTTTAGAAATTAATTAAGGAGTGATTTCGTCATTTACAATAATAATTGAAAAAAACTAAAAAATAATAAAAGAAATGGAAAAGAAATATTAATCAACTTATTTATTTATGCATTAGAGTATTGTGTATTTAATAAATCAAATTATTTGATAATCCAAAACAATTTTTTTCAAAATATAATTAATTTTTTTTAAAAAAAAAGATCCCATTTCTGAAAAGCTAACAAGCCGTACTTCGTTTTAACTCTCGGACCGTGGGAGTGGATTCCTTCACAAATCAGCTCAGCTGCTGAAAAAACGAGCGCCCATAAGGAGAGGGAGAGAGAGAGCAGCAAGAGTCCATAAACAGAGGAGAAGGAGAAACAATGAAATACGACTTCAATTTGTCGGAGACCGGCACCGACGAGCCGCGACCCCTAAAGCCGAAAGAAGAACTCCAATGGCTTCCCCTTCAAAATCACCCACTCTTTTCCTACACCGCCACCTCCGCCGACTCGCCCAAAAACCTAATGGCATGGGATGGTGCCTCTCGCCTTTACTTTTGGGACTACGGTAGAAAGTGCCTCCACCGGATCTCCATTCGTCTCGGTGAACCCGACCCGACTTCTGTACTCGCCGCTACACCGTCTAAGGTTTAATTTCTCTACTCAAATATATATAACTATATATATTCCCTTTGTACCACAAAATGAGTACCATTTGAAAATCTTGCATATTATTTATTAGATATTCACGAGTACTTGTATAATGTTCATAGAGTAATATGCATTTAAATAAAATTGCAATCTGTTTATATGTACAGGACGACATATGTGCAGTTAATATTTCGGATGTTCCATAATTGGGGTTTTATAAAAGATAACTAGGAATTGAAGGTACAAATTGGTAATAAGGGGGTAATTGAGAGTTATAGGATTAGTACTATTAGGTGGTGATGAATTTAGGTACATATGATTAATAAACCCCCAACAAGGGGTGGAACCATGTATACCCCTGTGCAAGGGAAGTAAAAACCATCCATGTGCTCAAATAAAAGCAGTGCACCCTCCTTTATACAAGGAACTCATCTAAAAGGTAACTAGAATTAGGATCCTAAAGCTAACTATTCCCAACAAATCCACAAAGGGGAAGATCTCATTTTCCCAAAAATTGGATTGCGTAAAGGCTTCTCATTATCTTCAAAACAAGTGTTGTTCATCTTACTCTCTCTCTCTCCAAATGGTCCACGTATGCAACGAGGAATAATGTCCCACACCATGACTGCCACAAGTTTCCGCCTTGGTGCTGCACGCCTGCACCACATCTCGAATAACTTCTTTCACTGACCTTGCACAAGTAAACTTTTTTTGTTTTCTAATTGAGTCTGTATTTTATAGAATTGAAAAAAATAGGCATGCTTGAGAAGACTGGGGATCTTTTAGAAAAATTTCAAGAGACTAGATTCTGAATGCTAAAAATACAACATTTCATACTTAATTCTTAATTGTTTTTTTTATGTTTTATTTTCCTCCAGTTCTTAAATTTTTGTAAGTTGTAGCTGATTTTTTATTAATTTATAGGTATTGCAAGCAGATGTACAGCCCACTTTTGTGGTCAACAGAATTTCCATAAATAGAAATGGATCAGCAATACTGTTAGCTGGTTTGGATGGTCTATGCGTCATGTATCTTTACGGACGTACTTCAACAAAAGATAATACCATTATTTGCAGGTATGAATTGAATTAAGATAAAAAGAGGATCAATTTGCTCGACAGAAATAGCTGTTTGTCTCATACTTCCTCTGTCCAATTTTAATTCCTAGTTTGTCTTTTGTAGTCAAACTGACCTTTTTAAACCCTTCTCTTTTTTGCAGGACTGTCTCAATTGGCTCAGACATCTACTTCAACCGAAACAATGTGATACGAGCATTACAAATTTCATGGCACTCTTACAGTGACACTCATCTGGGAGTTCTATCTTCTGATTCGGTTTTTAGGTTCCACATTCTCCATTTACAATTATTCTTGTAGTGCTAGACTACAATTACTTAGTTTTTTGAATATAAGACTTTGATTACTCAACGCGGAATGCATTGGAGAGTTGGAATTCAATACTTCCCATTGAAAACTCTAAAAAGTTTGGTCACCCAGCAGCTCTCAGTTAACACTGATTTAACCCCATGTCTTTTTTATCTGGACCCTGTAAACTTTCTTCAACTTTATAAATCTTAGCTTTAAATGTTTCTTACCCAAAACAACCACCAAAATTACTTTTGAAAGTTTGAAACTTCCACCTTGCATTCATTAAGGGAGTTGCATCTTGCGTATTTGAAAGTATGTTTGTCCAGTATATTTAATTGCAATTATGACTGATTTTTTCTCACCTTTTTTTCAGGCTTTTTGATTTATCTTCGTCTCTTGGACAACCAGAGCAGGAGTATTATTTACAGCCCATGGAACCAGGTCGATCAAGGAACGCTGCATCAATCCGGCCAGTAGATTTTTCTTTTGGTGGGGACCACTTGTGGGATAGATTTAGCGTAAGTTCATTGGGATCTTGTGTTGCCTCTAGGCTCAGTTTATTGATTCTTTTTTCAGTTTATCGATGTCAAGTAATGTTTTCTATCACTTTGTCAAGGTTTTTGTGTTATTTAGCGATGGCGCGGTTTACATTTTATGCCCAGTTGTACCTTTCGGAAGGTAATTATTGTCCAATGTTTGTTGCTTGCCTTGAACTTTCTTTTTGTAAAAAGAAATGAAGTTACCTAAATATTTTAGTGGTGGTCCTGAACAAGGGAGTGTTGACCATAAGTGGTACTCTATTCGTCTGGTTTAATTGACCTTCTCTGTTTTTGAATGTATGTATCATGGCTTCACGGATTTCAACACGGCAAAAGTATACGTATTCAATAATTTAGAAAACAACTATTTTGATAGGTAGTATAAAATATTTTTATTTCATTAAAACAATTGAACACTTATTGAAACTAGATGGATTTGTTATGACTTTTGATACAGTGTGTATAGATGGGAATCGTTACTGGAGATATATAGTGATGCTCAAACCTTTGGGCTGAGATCTTCTAATTCCAAAGCTGTTAATAATGCCAACCTGGCAATCTCCTGGTTGGAAGCGACATTTCCCGAGTTAACTCACCAAGCACCAGAAATGGGAGGAAATCTACCTGCAATTAAAGCCCAACCTTTTGCTTTATTTGATGCGTCCATTTCATTGCAGGTATATATTTCTCACCCTGTTGTTTGACATAATTTTGCTATATATATTTATACCCTTTTAATTAGGAACAAACATTTCCAGGGGCCTCTTTGTAAAGTATGCCATGACAGGGAACAAGGTTCTGCAGTTCAGGCTGCCGAGTGTGAAGGCCGTGCAGTGAGTTTTCTTTTCAACTCGGTGAGTAAAGATTCAATCCTCGTCACAGCTTGGAGTGGTGGTCAATTACAAATCGATGCCTTAGCCGATGAAATCCAGCCGGTATGGGTTGTCGGTTGCCCACCTCGTCTCCGTGTCGACTCTTATGATCGGATAGTTGGTGTTGCCATGATTTGCGAATCTATCAGTAAATTTCCCCTACCCGATCATACTGTTTGGTTGGGGGACCCACCGCCCTTGTTGAGATTGGCCATAGTAGATCTAGCTCTCCCAAAAACCAGACAAGGTGGTTCAACAATATCGATGTTTATTGACCCACTTATTCCAGAAAGAATATATTCCGTTCACGATGGAGGGGCAGATTCGGTAGTGCTACATTTTTTGCCTTTTACAAATCAGGCAAGTGGCAAGGATGACATCATGAAGACTCCATCCGTGCATTCTGTTCTCAACACGTGCCAGGGAAAATCGTCCGCACCGTCTCCTCTTTCTGGTTTTATAGCATTGTCAGATTCGTTTGGATGCTCTTGGATTGTGGGCCTGACATCATCTAACGAATGTGTTGTGCTAGAAATGGAAACTTGGAATCTGTTACTTCCTATTGACGTTGATATGGAAAAGGACTTGACAAGCTCTCATGTGCCAAAAGCAGTTGGTACTTCAACTATCATAAGTAAAGAACTTCTTAGCGGGCCCAAGGCAGTTCTTGTGCCTCCTTCCTCCCCGAATCTCCGCTCTGTTGCTGCTGATTCTATTGAAGGCCGGTCAACACTTCATCAGTACTTCAAGCTTTTCAATGAAAATTATGTGGAGTATGCACATAAGGTAATCGCAAGCAATTTAATTCATACTCCTATGTTCTAAAATTAGAAGTACCTTTAAAAAAACGACGGTTTTTATAAATGATATCATTTACAATTTTATCCCAAAAAGATGTGTTTAAAACATATTCCTTTTAGAGATGAGATGTAAAGTTTAATCTATATGTTTAACGAAATGATAAATTAGGAATTACGTGGTCTTTTATAGAGTACTAAAATAGAAATCTATCTCTAATTTTGGAACCTACCTAAATGGAATAACCATCAACATGGTAGTATTTTACCATTTTCACTGACTTAGACTAATCATGCTTGGTTTCACACGAGGGAATCTATATTATGAAGTTCTATAAAGGAATTCCTTTTCTTGGTTTTCTAGGTGTACTTTGAACTTGAGCGTCACGGACCTCATCTAAAGAAAATTATAGATGACCAGCATACTCGTCTACGGAATGTGGACCAGAAGCTTTCGAAAGTGGAGGAGAAACAGGGAAAATTAGATGAGCGGATTGATCGAGCAGTTCAGCTTCATAATCTACTAGAAGAGCGCTTACAGAGGTTGAGAAACCTACCTGGGGTCCATAAGAGACCTTTATCAAAGGCAGAGCGCGAGTTCAAGTTAGAACTTGGTAAGTTTTAAGTACCAAGTAATCACGCATTTTGGGTCCTTCGAACATTTTATTAAATGCCTATTAAACAACTACTGCTTGAGCATTGCAACAGAAAAAAAAAATTAAAAGAAAACACTGTTTTAGAATCTCTGATAATTGCAATTTTCTGGGAAAAAATTGTAATAAATGTCTCTTGCATGAGTTGGACGATATTCTCACGAGCACTACTTCACATTTTTTATTATTATTATTTTTCATATATTTATGCAGACAATTTTAGTGGAGTTGAATTGGATGCTTTGCATTCTTCTATGGAAGCTCTAAATGCAAGGTTCAAAAGATATACTCAATCTCTAAAAAGCAATGTAACGAGCCAACACATGCAAATGGCGACGGGGAGGAGGAAGAATTCTTCTGCTCAAGATGACCAAATCTCGAGTCTCAGGTCCTCAATTGCCAAGCTTTCACTTGTCAATAGCGAGAATACAAAAAAGGTTAAGCTTGTGGAATCTGCACTCAGAAACCGTGACAACTCCTCCATCATTTGAGGTGACAATGGGAACATATTCAGCTATGGGCCTTATGGCACTTTGCGCAGTTGGCTTATGCAGCACAAGGACTTCAATAGATCATTGCCATGACTATATATGTTGTTGTGAGAATGCCATCTGTATGTAGGCCTGGAAAAGTGCAGCCCAAGCCCAACCAACCCCCTTCCAAAAAAAAGGGTAAAAATCACCTTTTGGCTCTCTAATTTATATCAGGCTACACTTTGGCTGTTGGTTTTGTAGGTTTATGTACGAGTGAAATGAACACTAGGCATGTTTTACAAGGATTATGTTTCTAACGAATTAGAAAATTAACTATTTTATCATGCATGCGAACCCATGTTGACCTCATATTTTAAGCTTGTTTAAACACGAGCTTCTTTGGTTCAGGCTCGGCCTGGTTTTGATTGCCAAATTTTGTCTGCTTGTAAATGTTTCAACTATCATGGGAGCTTGCTTAGATGGATCATTCTCAGTTTAGTTTTCTAGCTTGTATGAGACAGACAAATACAATCTTCGTCCTGAAAAAAAAAAAAAAAATGTTACCAGGTTTTTTGATAATTTTTAATACAAAATTTAAAACGTTCTAAAAATATATTTTTACAGTATATATATAATATATTTTTAGTACAATAAAAATTATTTATGTACAAATGTATTAAAAATATTAAAATGTATAAAAATATATATCTATATATAATTTATAAATATACTATCAGAATGTCTTAAAAGCCGTCTTAAAAATTATTAAAAAACTTGTGACATTTTTTTTTTTTACATGGCATGGCTTAAAGTTTCTGCACGTTTTTATTGAAACGTTTGAAACTTTTTTGTTTTTGAATTTATCGAAACGAAATTCAAGACTAATTTTTATATTGCAATGTTTCTAACAAAAAGAAGTTTTTTCCATAATTTTCATTTGAAAAGATCAAAACATTAGAAAATTTGTTATTAATGAAACAATGTTATTAATTAAAATGATCAAATTAATTAATTAGTTTCAAGATCTCTAAAAATATGAGTTAATCAAATATATATTTGGATAATAATTTAATTTAAAATGATCATAATTGTTTAAAATGTTGTTTAACTTTGCTTTTAGTTCATTTTTCCATATTTTTTGGTGAGTGTATATTATTTTTGTTCTATTTGAAAGCATAAATTTATTCCTTGTTATCCATCAAATGTCTTTGATATTATAAAAATACATTAATTAAAAATATGTTAGGTGATTAATAAATTTAGAGGCGTAAACGAGTCGAATCAAGTCGAATATTGACGTACTTAAATTCTACTTATATATGTAACGAACTTGAAATGAAAT
>JAUMHB010095678.1:0-10688 GCA_032359685.1 Pittosporum tobira
ATTTTTCACTTTGCCCCCTTTACTTTAACTCCCATCCAAGTAACCCCCCACTAAACTTAATTCATAACAATTTAATCTCAAGGAAATGTTAATCACCTTAAACAAATATAATTCCATGTAATTAAAATTAGAAAATTTTCATAAATTATTATTTTGAATTTTCGGGGTCTCACAGATGACTTTAATTACTCATGGGCAGGATCCATCTAATCTCAGTACAAGAGTATTTAGAATATATTTAAATTACAAAAAATAATAAAAAAGATAGAAAAGTCCATTAAGAAATCGGCAAGAATACTTCGTTGACAGCCTTCCGGTCTCCGCCTGCTTGAGCTCTAGATATTCTCTCTATTGTCTTCTCTATTAGTTGTCTCAAAGTCTAAGCTATGAGGGGGTTTACATAGCTTTTTAATCATAGAACTTCTCACAAGTTGACTCAAATGAGGTTTGTCGTCTTGGTCCGTATCAAAAAGCCTTCGAAAAGTCTAAAATCGCGTAAGTCAAAACATTCTGAAAAAGTCAATAGAAATCGTGACAAATCTTGTGGGCTAGCTTATAACCCTCCTTACGGCCGTAGGCCACCTTATGGCCATAAGGGTGGCCGTAAGGCCCTCTGCAATTTTGGTTTGCTTCATACTTCGATTCCTGGCAATTCTTATCCGTTCGGAATTCGTTTAAAACTCGATTTTCGTCTGAAATAGGCCTTTTTAAGCCCAATTATCTACAAAACATACCCAATAACAATAAAACATATCTAATCCCTTGGATAGATCATTTGTTACCCCAGAACAAGGATATTAAACGAAATTCATGCAATTTTAATAATAAATCAAGAGAATTAAGCATAAAATAATATATCAAATAAACACTTATCAGAGCTATTAATAAATCATCACCGTTAAGTCCTTAAATTTATTAACCTAGATCATCTAAATAGTGATCAAGTATTTATAAGCATTAAGAACATGAATCATAACTTAATAAGCATGAAAAACCAATATAAACACATGATAAAGGCTAAATAAATCTTCAATTAATCATAGATATAATCCATCTACTCTTAGCATAAAGAAAATTAGAACATATTTACACTACAAAGTACAAAAGAAAAGATAAAAAAAAATACATAAGAAGTCGGCAGGATATCGTCGTTAAGAGCACTCCGGTCTTCACCTCCTTGAGCTCTTGATATTCTCTCTAATAATAATAATTTTCAGCAGCTATGAGGGGTTTTTGTTAGTGCAAAATAACAATCTAGAACGGGGTTGAATAGATTGTTAACTCTTTTTATGGTTTTGAAGAATTTTCTTAATAAACAATGAATATAAGGTTGAAATTAAAGCATATACAACAAGCAATACAAAGAACGAAATTACCAAGCATATGAACACGAAGATTTAGCCTGATTCGGAGCTAGTTTCCTACATCCAGTGTCCAAGCCCCCTATCCAGACTTGAGATTCCTAAGAATCTACTATTCTTAATAACCTCATTCTTGGTGGAGAAATCTTTTACAAATTGTAACTTAAATCTTTGCGATTCTTTCTTGGACAAGTGAACACCTTTTCTTCCTCAAAGATTCAAAGACCCAATTCTCAGAATCTTTGCAATCTTCTCTTGGACACGAAATCACCTTCTCTTCCTCAAGAACCAAACGATTCAACCTTACAATAATCCTCCTTTGATTACAGTGATTAAGTGGTGAGAAATAAAACTTCTATGACTAAGCAAATTACACCAAAAGAATTGTGTTTGTTTCTTAGGTCAAATAGATACAAGCTTAAATAGATATAGATCTAAGATGCAAAAACATTTCTCTCAAAATAGATATATAAAATGATATATAGAGAGAAAAAATATAGAGAAAGAAAGTAAATTTGGCTCTTGAAAACTATCTCTCTTGATTCGTTGATTTATTTGGAAATGAGAAGATAATGACTTTATATAGGTTGAAAAAATACTTCCAATGGCAATAAAATCTTTTAATAATGGCTATAAAATCTTTTTATAACGACCATAAAATCTTTTTATAATAGCTATAAAATCATTTATAATGACCATAAAATATTTCAATAACGACCATAAAATCTTTCAATAACAATCATAAAATCTTTTCATAACGGCCATAAAATCTTTTTATAATGGCCATAAAATCTTTCAATAACGATCATATAATATATTTCAAGGAAAAATATTTTAATAATATAATAAAAATATTATTTTAAGCTTGCACCATTTGGATCATAGAAAGAACACTGACATGAAATTCCTATGAGAGGGACTAGTCCTAATCTAGTCTTCAATACTTCAAGCTCTTCCAAACTCTTGAATCATCTCTAGGAAATAAAATTTTTCTTTTTCGTAATTGCATGTTCGTTAAATTTCTTGTATAATTAAATTGTTTGTGATCGTGTGTTATTCCTTATACATATTGCGTCATATATATATATTTACTGAGACGTCTAGCAAATGCATTAGTCCATGCATGTTTGTCATTATCAAAATCAAGATTGACATTGGGATGTCCCAACATTTTTATAGCTGCAAATCATTAGACTTCTCACAATTTGACTCCAATTAGCTTTGTCGTCTTGGTCCATGTCAAAAAACTTATAAAAAAACCCAAAATCGCCTAAATCAAAGCATTTCAGAAAAGTCAACAGAAATAGCGAAAAATTACACGGCTGGCCTTACACCTTACCTTACTACTGTATGGCTCCTTACAGTCAAGCTTACGGCTGTAAGTTGGGCCGTAAACCCTCTAGATCTTGTTTTTGGCTTCCTGCTTCGATTTCTGACAATACTTGTCTGTTCGGGATTGGTTTAAAACTCGATTTTCGTCCAAAATAGGCATTTTAAAATTCAATTCTTTGCAAAATAGACCCAATAATAATAAAACATATCTAATCATTTGGATTGATCATTTGTTAGCCCAAAATAAGGATATTAAAGCCAAATCCATGCAAATCAAGCGATAAATCAAAGGAAAAATCAATGAAATAATATATCAATTATGCACTTATCAATGGACCTCATGGACATATTTATGTACTAGTACTAATGAATTTTTTTTTGTTGTTCGTGACTATAAGCTGAATGTTTGTTAGGTTTTACAAATGTACTTAAATTGTAATTAGATGACGGTTCCATTATGCTAAAATGTATGGATACTACTTTTGGTTTAGTTTCAGTACCTTGTTAAACTTGGCATGTCTAAAGAAATGTGTCTTATGTTGTTCGTATTTTATAAATAATTTATATACAACCCTTGGCCAAGTGGAAGAATGTTGGATTCGACGGGATCTGACCCAATTATGTGGTTTGACGGGTCATACTTAAATATATATTATTTATATAACATGGGTCTAATTATATATTAAATATTTAAATAATATTAATGTCATATTTAATATATACATTCAATATTATGAGCTTATAATTAAATAGATTATATAACTCAAATCCAATACTTTGATGAAAAATTAAAGTCTTGATCTATTAGAGTTGGTCTCATTGCTCTCTCTTTACATATCAAGACATATATATGATGGCAGCTAAAGATCTCTTTTTAAAGTTTTCTGTCAAAATTCACAAATAACACAATTATATCCTTACGAATAGAGAAGAGCAGTGAATATCACACATTTTTGCATCCCCTTCACAAGTTTTCTTCATAAATTCAATAACATCTTTTGCTTCAAATATATTCTTATGTTTATATATATTAATAAAATTTTAAATTTAATTATATGGTAAAATCTTTAATTAAAGAATGATCTAACGGAATGTGCCCTTAAAGATTGAATGTTAAAGGAATAAGATTGGGTGGAATGTGAACGAGACTCATCTCACTACATATATAAGGGGAAAAAATATGTAAAGAAAAGAAAAGAAAAGAAAAGAAAAGAAAAGAAAACGTAGCAGTTCTTCTGTCGGTCACTAGCTGCAGTATGATCTGCATTTTTTTCCCCCCGGAGACTTTTGTCCCTCCTCTATGTACAACAACATTGGAACTGTGTTGTGTTTTTTCAAGCCTGCCTCCCTGAGGTGTAAATGTGTAATTCTGTTAAAGCAGGGAAAAGCATACCTAAACATCATCATTTGGGGCTTGTTTGGAAGTTTATTTTAAAATAATTTATAATTTATTTGTTAATTAAAATATATTATAAATTAAAAAATATTAATTAATTAATTTTTAAAAATTAATTGAAAATATTTTTATATTTAATTAAAAAAATTAAATAACACAAAATTTAATTTTAAAAATAAATTATAATAAATTTAAATAATTAATACCACACAAATCATTAATAGGAAACAGGGGTACAATAAACTCAATACGGTCCTAGTACAAAACCGGACGCCTGGACCACTGCAGCAGGCAAAAGACAATATAATATGGCAGTAAGTACCCTACAAGCTCTTTTCTTGACCATTGACTTTCCGCACAAGTATCTTTGCTAATCTTACCTATTTTTCTAAAAATGAAAGAGAGTGTTCGGACGCGGGCACGCGGCCCTTAAGAGAGGGAGGGCCGCCACGTGTGTTTTTATTTTTTTATTTTTATTTTAAGAAATTTAATTAAAATTTAAAATATAGCATAAGTTCATAAAATTTTTAAATTTTTAATGTAATAGTATTTTATATATAGTTTACAATATTGATTTTGATATCAATTAAAATAAAATAAATTTAATTTAAATTTAAATTTAAATTTATAATTTGGAATAAGCATACATGGACACGATTCATAACTATTTTATCTTTTAGTTTTTTTTTTCTCAACATTTTTTAACAATTATTATTGTTAAATTTTATTATAATTATAATAATAATTCGTTCCTACTATATATTAATTTAGATAAAGTTATTTTTTATTATTTTTTATTGATATATGAACGTAATTGGATTTAATTTATAATAAATATCAACTTTTGATCATGAACATAGATTTATTTAAATTTAATTAATACCATTGATAATAAATTATATAATAAATTTAAAGATCTTTTATCAATTTTTTTAGAGAGTGTTAGGAAGCGACCCCCTAGCTGTCACGTGTCCTTTTACTTTATTTATTTATTTATTTATTTTCAATAATTTAATTAAAATTTTAAATTTTAAATTATAATATAAGTTTGTGAAAATTTTAAAATTTTAACATAATGATATTTTATATGTAGTTTATAATATTGACTTTAACGTCAACTAAAATAAAAAAAATTTACTTTAAATTTAAATTTTATGATTTCATAAATTTACTTACTTGAAATACATATGTTTTCAATTTTAAAATAGGGAAAGTATTATTATACTTTAAATCTTTTTTTGGTTGATTATAATATACCTAAAAATAATAATTTATATTCTACCGTATTACTTATACTTACTCTGCTTCAATAGATATATTTTTAAATTATATGCGTGTGTGTGTTTTTTTTAGTGTTTCATAAGGCCTAATTTACTATATACCTAATAATAATAATAATTTTTCTGTTTACTCTTTTACTTCCAAATTTATTTTATTCCCACAAAATGAGTCTCTTTTTTATTTACTTTTTTTAAACTTCACTGAAACAAAATTTTAAAATAGGTATTTACAACTTTATGTAACTTAATAATATTACATAAAATATTGGTGATAAATTATTCAAATATTTATTAATATATTTTTGTTAAAAATTATTTTTAAAAATTTAAATCAAAAAAATTATTATAAGTATAATAATAATATGTTTCCATTAGATATTAATTTACATAAACTCATTTATTTATTATTTTTATATTGAAATATGAATGCGACTGGATATGATTTATAAACATAGATTTATTTAAATTTAATTAATAGGTTGATAATAAATAACATAATAGACTTAAATGTCTTTTATCTATTTTTTTTTTTACTTAATTATTACCTTTTTCTTTTTACTCTTTTGCTTCCCAATTTATTTTATTCTCACAAAATGAGTATGGCTTGTTTGGTACAACTTATTTGAAAATATATTATAGATTATTTAATAATCAGATTATTGAATAAATGGTTAATTCTGTTTAGTGTAGTATCTGAATAAGTGATTATTTAATAAGTTTCTGAAACTTAACTTTTTAGAAGTGATTAGTGGTGCTTTAGCAGTTTCTACAATCAAAAATCAACTTATTGAATAAACTGAAACAAGCAGAACTCTGAAGTGATTATAGTTTTTAAAAAACTATAATCACCACCAATAAACTGAACCAAACAAGGCCATATATCTTTTACTTACTTTTTTTTTTTTCACTTTATTAAAACTAAATTTAAAAATAGATATTTAGAACTTTATGTAACTTAATAATATTACATAAAAATTGGTCATAAATTATTAGAATATATATATTTAAAAATAATTTTAAAAATTTAAATCAAAAAAATTATTATTAGTGTCATGGGCGAAGCATGTGGTATTTTCTTAGTATCTGTAAAAGTAAAATATCTTTTATGATTACTAACAAATTTAATTAATAATGTTACATTTTTTTTTCTCATTCTTTGAAGAAAAAATAAAATAAAGTTTTATATTCAAAGAAAGTGTTTGTTGGGAGTGAAATATATCGTTAACACTAAATTTAAGTTGGAAAAAAACATGATATAGGATGAATAGTGAATGTTTATTTATTTTAAGAGACTGTTTCATTATCAATTTAAAACTTAGTACTAACACAAATTTCATTCACACTAATAATAATGTCTAAATTGTTCCATGATTTTTTGATCGTTGTACGTTTCCGAGAGTACAAAAACTTAATGGAATATAATGCTTCTTTAAGCTTAAACTTATGTACCAAATTCAACTTTTTGTACATTGATTATGGTAATAAGAATTTTGTGCTACCCTCTCTATCTAATTTTTATTGTTCTAATATTTTAATTATTTTTGACACAAAATTTTAAAATTTTTAAAATTATATTTATTTTAAAACTTTTTAAAACTTTTTATATGTTTAATATATTGATATTATATGTTCTACTACACTCCCTCTATTCCAATGACGTTTTAGGAAAGGGAAAACAAATCCACTTTTTGACGTTTTCTGGTATCAAGAGAGAACTAAATGTTATTTTCCAATATTAACCCTCTGTATTAAATACATGTCTCGTGTGAATGGAAAGTTAATTTTGTTGCATTAAATATATATGAAAAATATTAACATTTAAATTGATTTGTAAGCAATTATCAAGTGTGAAACAAATACGATAAATAAAATCGAACGGTTTAATTTCGATTTAAGATTATTTGGTTAAAAGTTCGATTTGATTTTAATTCAAAATATTAAGAGTAGAATATGAACATATTTTAAATTTCGATTAAATATTCTAATTTTATTAAATTACTTCCTACATCCTATTTTAAATGTTTAAATTTTTGAGTGATTGTGGCACAAAGTTTAAGATACTTCAAAAACATACTTATATATTATATTTTTAAAATAATTTTGTATATTTGATACTCATTCCGTGTCAAAAAAAAAAAAATAAGATTATGTGTTTTTTTTTTCAAATGAATGACTTGAACACATATTTTATTAAAACTATGTAGTATACGTTTAAAGAATTTTTTATTTATAAAATACTCAAATGTTGTGTGGCTTACATGTTCTCTCCCTCCTCAAAAGTAATTTTTCTTAAATTACCTACTTAAGGTATTTTATTCATTCTTATTAAGACGGATAAAATATATTTGTATCTTATACTTAGAGAGTATATTTGTATCATATACTTTCTAATTTATTTAATAAATAAAATATAGAGCTATATTTTTATAAAGTCTAAAAATTTGTACCAAACATTGTTTAAAAATTAAGACATTTAAATTAAGACCAAAAGAATACTTTTTTCTATTGATAGTCGATACAATTCACTCAAAAACTTTAAACTATTCAAACTTAATTTGTTTTTATGTTCGACTTGATAGTTAAACGCGCCTTATACAAACTTAATTTTAAATTTGATAAATTATACACGTAGCATTTGAGTAAATTATAGTCAACTTCATTCGACTCGTGTTGCCCGCTATGTGAAACACATCAAAATGTCCATTAATTTGAAATGAGAGGAGCATTTAATATATACGAAAAAAATATAATATATAATTATATTTATAGAATGTTTTAAAATATATACTGAAAATAATTAAATTGAGATAATAAAAATTAGACCGAGAGAGAAGTACTTTTAACATAAATATCAAAAAGAGCTAGCTGATATCAGATGGGAAATTAAGCTATTAAACTTCCTTAATTCCGTTCCCCTTCTTGGTCTTACAACTTTTATTTAGCAAAAAAAGTCTGGCTCTGTTATGGAACAAAGAACTTACCCTTCGCTGAACCAGCCAATGTCTGTGCGCGTGTGTGATATCACCTGATATCTAAATTTTGATGCACCCTGTATCGCCAAAGGTCATTAGACTATAGCCTTTTTGGTTGAATTAATTATTGTAATTATAGTTTATTTTTAAAAATTAATTAATTTAAAATTAATTTTAAAAAATAATTTAAAATTTTTTATAGGTTAAGTATAATAATAGTATTGATTTATTTTAAAAAATAAGTCAATAAAAAATTTTTTAATTAAAAAAAATTATAATTAACAAATAACTATAAGCTATTCTGAAATAAACTATACCAAACAAGCCTTATATGGGTTGTTGTTGAGTTTTCCTTGAATCTTATGACCGTTTGTCGACTTGAAGTGAAATTAAATTTGTAGCAATTTGAAAAGAAAAAAAATTATTTAATTGTGAGCAAAGGGTGAAATTGATAAGTTAAAGTCCTCAGGCGATGTCAACTAACCCTCTCCAGGGTGTAAGACATAATTTATAAACCTATTTTGTTATTGAGTGTATATATTTATATACCTAGTTTGTAATTTCAGTTAGGTATTTTTAAATTTAACTGAATTTGTGAGATTGGACTTGAGTGTGTTTAAGATTCAATTTAAATGTTATCTACACATATTATACATATATATTTCGATTTTAGTAAGAATTCTCATACAACTCGATTGTTATTTCTTTTCTATTTAGATTTTCGTATAAATTTGTATATATGTTTTTGTTTATTTATTTGTAATTGATTTTTATGCTTGTCATGATATAACGTCAATACATTTATAATTAAAATTTTATTGCTCGTCATGTAAAAATATATTTATATCTATTTATACTATTGTACTTTGGCTATAAACATTGTAGAATTATCATTTATATTTCTGAAAAAATATAGAAATGTCAACAACTATTGTAGAAGAATAAAAGAATATAATATATTATAATTGATGTGTATAAAATAACGATTATATGAGAGGCCTTATATAGGCTTAACATACTTGGAAAATAAGTAACATAATTCTAATCCAACTTGGATTATAAGAAACATATTACCATAAGAAATCTATTACCATAATAATATTATAAACATAATAGTAATATATTTAATATCCCTCATCAAGTTGAAAGTCTTATATCAATAACTTTCAGCTTGTTACAAAATAAGTCCATAAGCAATAAAAATTAAAAAATATCTCGTCACGAATGTTCAACCCATAAGAGCATTAGTAGCACAAGCAACAAATTACCAATATCATCGATAGTATCAGTAGCATCCAATAGTTGACAAAAGTTGCTAGGATTTTGTCTTAGGCTTACACAACAGAGAACGGAAGAGAGAAACCTTTACTATGATTTTGTCATAGTCTTACAAGAAACAAGAAACCTAAGCTTATTGCAGATTTTGGTCGGTTACGATGGCAACGACCACTGTAGCTAGGATTTTAAGAAGGCCCTAGGTCAAGACTCCACTCAGCGCAGACACGCTTCAGCTATGGCTTACAAAGTCGGCTAATACAGAGATGACTAGGCTTACGGTAGCAAAGCGGCTGTAGCTAGAGATGACTAGGCTTACGGCAACAAAACGGCTGCGGTTAAAGATAACAATACTTACGGCAGCAAAGTGACTGCGGCTAGAGATGACTAGGCTTACAGCAGCAAAGAGATTGCGGCTAGGGTTTTAGAAAAGTCAGATGACTAGGCTTATGACAGCAAAACAGTTGCAGCTAGGGTTTTAGAAAAGTCAGATGGCTAGAAAAATAGCACAATTACAGTGCAAAGAAAGACGAACGTGACTTGATAGACAAGTACGACAAATTCAATGGATTTCACGGTGGCGGTTGTAGAGGTGATGTAGAGTGCTATAGGTGCCGTGAGTTTGGACACATGACTAGGAATTGTGAATTTTAGGGGAGTGGTGGACTTGACGGCGACAGTCGTGGTGGTGATAAGCGTTGTTATAACTGTGGGGGAAAAACAAAATTCACCGGAAGAAATAAACGGTTAGGGTTTAATAAAATTAGATTTTCCACCGACGGTTATGACAGCCGCCGGCGATAGCGGAAGAAAAATAATTTTTAGGACAAAAAACCTAAAACTCTTGATACCATGTAAGAGAATATGATATATTAAAATTGATGTGTATAAAATAACGATGAAATGAGAGACCTTATATAGATTTAACATACTTGAAGAATAAATAACATAATTCTAATCTAACTTAAAATCTAAGAAACTTATTACAATAATAAAATAATATTATAAATATAATATTAATATATTTAACAACTATAATTGGCGCCAGAACTGACCACACACTCCTCATTTC
>JAUMHB010095689.1:11754-30190 GCA_032359685.1 Pittosporum tobira
CGTCACCTCCTGAAATTAAACAAAAGGAGATAAATAACGATGCACCACAATACCAGCATTTTTTCCAATGGAACAAAACAACAATCTCATGCTGGAATATAATAGATGTCTGGTTATCTTGTAAGAAAAACTAAGTTCTTAATTGGTCCCACCTTTCTTTGGGAGCTAACCGAGATTCTTTAGCATCAACTTCATCCAAATGAAGCCATGATAGTGCCCCAGGATCCTCCATCACTCCATACTGAAGTGGCAAGAATAAAGCTTAACCCGTGAGGTAAATATTCAAAACTATTACCTCCATCCCATAAACAATGTCTCTTTAGACTTTTATTAGCGCTTCAGTGAAAAGTGATTGTGAAAACGATCTAAAAGTACTTCTATATTGTCCATCTTAACGGAACACAAGTACAACGATATTGAGTCATTTTCAAGTGATTTTCACAAAAAAAAAAAAATTACTCAAAACTGGCATTCTTAACAGGATGGAGGGAGTGCTAAAAAAATGGAACTATTTCACAGATATTTACCATTTGAGGTCTCCTTAACCCACGGTCCGTTCATTACATTTAGGACGCTACATGCATTGCTATATTCCAGCTCTGACAGCAACTTTGGTGTAAGCAAGAAGCACCTGAAAGTTGCAAAAAACAACCATTTCTGAGAAGATTTGTAACACAGTGGGAAAGAAAAAATATGAGTTATTATTAAATGCATAAATAGGAGTATTATTAATTCTGCAATAAAGAGGATGGAATAACTGAGACAGATCTGTCCCAATCGCTTCAAAATTTCAAGGAAAGTAAAAAATAATTAATACTTTCAGGCCAAGTTCTTACTGTGGTGTATTTGGTTGGCTGGCAGCTCTAACCAATTGCTGGAACATCTTTCTTTCGTTTACGGGGTCCATTCCTGAAAAACATCAACAAATATAATTACATCTTCTCATAAAAAGAAAATAAATCTCACAAGACTAAGTAAATCATCCTCAATGCCTTGATTTATCTCATCAACCACCCTAAACGGGCAGAAAGTGAGGTCTTGTAAAGAGACGAGGTAAAGAATGGTCGAAACAGACCGCTCCTGAAAAGACAATGCAGAGGTTAATTAAGCAAAGAAATACCAGTCATAAAAGCTAAAAATCACAAAGAACATAAAATTGGTTTACTGTTATACCCCTCCAGATTGGTGGTGAGCACTTAGAACTTGAAGCCGTCCCGTTTCCCTGAACTTCACTTTGATAAGTATCCCATAATTTTCATAGTCCAGGTCATGCTCATCTGGAAGAGAAAAACATTGAATCAATATACAGAAGTAATGATGAACCCGGTAAAATCTTTCCAAAAAAGGCATTTGTATTAATTAGTACCCAAGGTAACTTCTCCAGCAACAGCCATTTGTTGAAAATTCCGGCTGAAAGTCTCGTTTATTTGTGCCACGAGGTTTCTTAATGTTGGAAGCCAACTTTCCTGCAGAGGAGATTACTGTTAGATCTTCTTTAAATACAAGAAAAGATTGCAGATATAAGATGAAATTCATGACCTTTAAAGCATTTATTTCGGCTACGCAGCTAGTCAGTTCATTTTCGACCAAGTCCTGCTTGGTAGTAAGCGATTCTATCTGAATAGCAATAAAATGTTGTGTTACTAAAAAATCATTAAAATAACTGAAGATTAAATATAATAAATTGCTGGATTTACTTTTCTCTGGCGGCTTTCGTATTCTTCCAAAATATTGTGGTTGAGAAAAAGAATTGAGTTGGCATGAGAAATGGTATCTTGAATAGCAGCCTGTAATTCCTCAATGGTTGATGGCATCTGCATTCATGGAAGACAAATATTAGGGTATAACTTTTGAAAATCTAGAAACAACCACTACATTATTAAAATCTAAAAAAACAATGAAACAAAATAAACAAGACAAAATGCTGATAATATAAAGAAACCTCAATAAATAGGTTTTTAAGTTCTTCAGTCATCTGGCCAATTGATTGTGCATGCTGCTTGGCAGCTCGCAATTGTTGTTTATACTCCTCCACTTCATTCTTGCCTAAACAATAACCAAAGTCAAAAGTAGTCAAGGCCGCGTGAAACGGGGCACATTATCATATGTAAATTGTTGTACTTTTACAATACAACCCTTATATCCACATAGTAGTTTCCTCCAATCTATTTCAGGTACTGATTCATATGGAACCAGACCTACCCAGTTATTGAATATAGAATTAAATCATCAAATTTATAATGTTTTAATAATGCCATAAAATGTTTTTACTACCCAAACTGGTATCTAAACAACGCAATCGTTGAGAAAACAAAACAATAAATAAATAAATTAAAGCATGGCATACAATATTCAAAGTGCTGAGATGCTTGTAAAGCAAATTTCTCTTGCTGCTTCAGACCAACTTCCAGTTCTCTAATCTGAAAAAGAGGAAGAGAACAAAATCAAGAATAAAATTGGATTTGAATATTAATATCTAAAGAAAAGTGCCAATAAATATACAAATGACCACCAAATATATTTATAATATAGTTTAACTGGATAGAGTAGCAAAGGATAACTATGATTAGGGCGCTACTTTTTCATATTTTTAAAATCCAATTATTTGGTTCAGATTTTAGCTATTTAGAAGTGTCCCAGTAAACGAATCCAAACGGGTCCTCAGTTCATTTTTGGCTTTCAACGACTTTAACAAGTGAATCCCAGCAGACTTTCAGATGATTTCAATGATGAAAATAACTAGATCATTAGAATAATCTGAAAGTATCAAAAACTATGTACAATACCATTAAGAATTGTTATGGCCCCTCTTCCGAGGCAAAGATGTGTCATAAAGTTTGAATCAGCATATACTGTGCCTGCAAAGACTATGCAAACAGCATACCTTAGCATCAAGTTCAATGGAGACCATATTTTGTTCAGCAAAATTTCTTTTGAGAGCGAATGCCTCGATAAGCAAATTCTGCAAAAATAAAAATATTTAAGGAGTGAGAAAACAAATATACCAAAACCAAAATCAATCCAATTTCTTTTATTAAGGTGTCTAAAGCCTAAAATCAACCATCCCTGCCTAAGAAATCTCCACCTTATAATCAATCGCACACTGAAACCGCTGATCGTTCAAATTTGCAGCCGAATTAATGAGATTTGCCATCACCGTATTCAAGTCTTCCTCCGTTTCCATTGAATTTAATTTTGACTTCCTTTGACCTGAATTAAAGCATATATTCATTTGTTAAAGATACAAAAATGTTCAGTGCACCGGTTTTCTATACAACCTGGCCATGTGGTAACCAACCAATCAGGCATCCACAAGATACTTACTGACACGGTTTTCAATTTGACGCCTTTTATTTTTCTCATGTCGTACAGTGATAAGAATATCCTCCTGCAAGGTACGATTAAGGAAACTCCTTACGTTAGAAAGAAAGGCATTCATAACACCAAAAAGGAAAGTAATTTTAAAGTCATTTAGCTTACACGTTGCCTGTGAAGTTGAGCAGCTTCATCCTCGAACTGTGTATACTCACTCTGAAGCACTTTCAAACTACTTTCTAAAACAGAGATTTCTTCTTCCAGCTCGTTTTTTCTACACCTAAGCTTCTTAAGCTCGTCAGCATCCACATCTGGAGAAAAGCAACATTTTGATAGTAAAAGAAAACAATAACGGAGGCTTGGAATGATCTGGAACATTCTCTAAGCAATGGTTTAGAGGAATATACTGCTTAAAAGAAGACGTGAGTGATTCACTGTATCAATCATTGCTGAAACATGACCACCATATCGGGATTTAGACCAGCGGTAGTGATTTTCCGGGGTCCAAAAATCCATAATTCCCAATCTCTGGACTTCATTGGCTTTCCGATCAGTTTCCTTGGAGCCAATATACTAGGGAAAATATTCACAGATATTAGAAAAATATGTTTTAGTCCTGGTAAATACATAAAAGGATATAAACTGAAAAAGGTAAAACTCAGAATCATACAGAATATTCCAGCCCAAACTGTCCTATCAAAACGTCTTTGACAGCATATGGAGCCTCAAAAACTTCGTCAAGCCTGGAATATATCCCTACGGCATGCATCTGCTAAAAAAGAATAAAACAAAAATTATTACATATAAAAATAAAACAAATTCTAAATACGCTAGATGATTATTTATTCCATGTGGGCCACAAAGGTGCATGCCTCCTTAGATACTTCAAAGGGCTCTTTATGACGGCCTTCATCACCGACATGATTTATAACCACGATATCAAATGACCTCAGGCCATTGAACAGAAAGTCCCGATCACCGGAATCCTGAGTTATAAATGCCTGCACAAGTTTTTTAAATCAACGAATAATGATGATAATAGTAAATTATGTAATATGCCTCTTGTTTACAGACTCAGATGTAATATGCAATAGTAAATTAATGACGATAATAGTAAATTAGTCCGGTTCATGGAGATGTAAAAGTTCCTAGAGTTTAACAAATATACGGGGGAAAATATGTGCACAAAGGATAATGCTTCCTTTGAAACTCAAAAACTTTAGGGAGAATAAAGCAAAAGAAAATGAAAGTGAAACTAAAGTTTTATTGTAGCTCTTATAACCATCAATCAAACAATATTCTAAAATGGTTTTTGTTATTATATTTTTTTAGAAGTGTAGTTATTTAGATTTATTTTAGTTTAGATAGTTTTTTCTATTTTAAGATTAATTTTTGTTTTCCTTCTCCTTTCTAGTCCACTGCATTTCCCAAGTTCAAACTAACCCTAAGGCTCCATCTGGAACTCAGAAAACTCAACGGAAAATGAAGGGAAATAAAATGAAAGTGAAATCTAAAATTTTATTGAAGCTCTTTTAATCATCAATTAAACTATATTCTAACATTATTCCTGATATTATATATTTTAGAAGTATTGTTATTTAACTTTATGTTAGTAAGATAGTCCTTTTTATTTTAAGATTGTTCTCCTTTCCTTTTCTTTTCCTCTGCATTTTCCAAGTTCCAAACTGACCCAAAACAATGATTCTTAGGAATACCTTCCACACGTAATTAGGGACATGACCTTCCAAGTAGTCGGCATGAATCCTATCCTTGACATTAACCTGAGTTTGTAAGAAGGTGAAAAGGTTAATATTTTGTTACCCTCCATCCAAAAATCATTACAAAAAAAAAAGTACTCCTTTTCCTAGACAGAGAATAGTATTAACCATCTAAAGCTAAAAGTGTACCTCAAGTAACACAGGACCGTACACATCTTTTTTGAACTTATTGCGATTATCATTCACCCATTTAAAAGCCTCTATTATCTTGTCAGCACCACTGTTCCGTAACGCGTATAAAAGTTTGTTCTTTGTGTCCTCCATATTCCTTGTTCTGTCAATACACCAGCTCAAACTTGCTTTATTTGAAGCTAATTGTCTTTCCTGTTCTGTTTTCTGATATTTTATGTCAGACATTTTTGATCCCAGCTCCATAATCTGCGCAGCTAATCTTTCCTGGATTGAAAAAGATATTCTAAGTTTAGTTATATATATGTGTGTGTGTGTGTGTGTGTGTGTGTGTGTGTGTGTGTGTGTACGCGCGCGCAAAATTAACACTAAAAAGTATGACTTACAAGTTCAGCCTTGGGCAGTTCATATTGAGGCAGGTTCTCTAGTTCTAATTCAGCAGCAGCAAGTTCTTGTTTGGCTACGGAGATTCTTACTTGGCGAGATTGTTCTTGCCTCCTCAATTCTTCCATTTCCTCGTGCTTTCCCCGCACTTGCACACCCTATTATAAAAGTTTGCAATCAGAAATTTTAAAATTAAAGGACAAAATTAAATGAAAAGAGGGAAAAAAATACCAAATTGCTTTCCTTCTCCACCAATTGCATTCGTTTCTTGGCATTGGCATCTAAGAGACCCCTTAGTTTCTTAAATTTAGCTTCATGTGCTGCTTTCTCTTGCTTTTTATTCCTAAAATACAATTCATATTTAATTATCAAATTAACAGGTATAAGTCAAAAAGTAAAAGCGATTGTAACTGGGGTTTGTAAGCAACTCTGAAAAAAATATTGGAAGACAGTTCCATACTCGATAGGTGCTCGATATTCATTTAAAACTTTAGCAGCTACATCAAGATTCCTCTTAGCATCCTTCTCCTTTTCTTGAGCTTCAAGAAACTCAGCCTTCTTCATATCATACTTTAGCCATGGTAATTTCTTCTTCATAGACTCTACCTGCAAGTAATGACAAGGAAAAGCAGAAAGTTTTTCATTATTACTTAATTTTTTCATGCAAGGGGATAAGAGAATCTAAAAGCATACCTTTGCTAAGAGTTCTTCCCTCTGTCGAACACGTTCAACATCTCTTTCTTGTTCAGCATTAAGTGCCTTCAGCTGATCCAGAGTTTCTCTGTTTTGTTTAACTGCCTAAAATATAATGTAATAAATATTTATTTTAAGTCACAGTACAATTTTTCTGATAGGTACTGTTAAACATTTGAAAAATTATTAAATTTGATAATAATCAAAAAGGAACTTACTCGTTCAAGGTTCCTCAGGTTGTGACTTTTACTAACAAGAGCACGATGCTGGACAGGTAGTTGTGGATCACCAACAGCCTTTTCTGTCTCTTCTAAAAGTTGAACTGGAGTTAACTTAGCAAACTCACAGACCCTGTCTTGCGGCAAAAACTAAAACAAAAGGAGTCGATTAACTGACAAAATTGAAATCAACATTTAGCATATTTATTTATTTTTTTAAAATAACCGTAATGCACGTATGCCAGTATCTGAACATTACAAGAAATCTCAAAATACCTGAGTCAAATTGTTGACTTGAATGTTGAATTTTTGAACTACTTCAGTTACATCTTTCTTCGGAACCACTTTACCTGATTATCCACCAGCCATAATGAATATTTTCTAATGATTCAAAAGACTATTTAACAAAAATAACGGCCAAAATATTAGGTATTATACCATTAAATAGCCACTCGGACTTGTTACGTGTGTCTATTCTGCGCATAATTGTAATTTGCTCCTCTTTACTATGTCCTCTCAAAGTAATCTTAATATAGCCAGATTCTTGTCCACGCTTCACAAATGCTCCAATAGTTGAAGCCCTTCCAAGAAGCTGCATATATACAAATATCTCACCTGCATAATAGTTCAAAAAATTTAATATATGCTGATAAAAGATTTGTTCTCACTAACCTGTGGCTCACCACCAAGACCAAGAGCAATGGCACATACTAAAGAGCTCTTGCCAGACCCATTTGGTCCCACAACAAGGTTCAAACGTGATGCTGGTGTGCATTTCAACTTGTTGAAAGTCATAAAGTTATGGATCTCAATCTCAACAATATTCCCCGGCAAATAATCGTCATCTCCCCTGAAAAATGACGTAGTAAACATGAATAACACAAATCAGCACATCTGTATAAAGAGGACAAACACTTAAATTTTCGATTTTTGATTTTCCTTCAGTATCAGGACTATCTAACCCACGACAGCACGAAATACATCAGAAGGTCGTACCAGCGCACACGCCTCCCACAGATAAAAAATAAATGACTAACAATACAAGACACCAAGAAGCCAAACCAAAAGAGAATAATAAAATACACGAAACGAAAAATGAGGCAGTATAATATCAATCAAATGCTTTAGAAATCACATTGATTAGCAATCAGGGAATTTATTAACAACAAAAACACTAATAATCTGGTCTTTGGAGTACAATGTTTGTCCCAGCAAAACCAAACACGAGATTAAACATCAAAGAAAGGTCAATAAATAGCCCATTTTTATTCTAGTTTTTAGTTTTTAGTTTCCTCAGCTACCAAATAAACATTAGTTAAGATACTAACCAAAAAGACAAGTTTAATATTCCGCTATAGAATTGATAGCAAAATGCCACAATTTCCAATAATAATCCATCTGTCCTACAAAAAGAGTAAAATTTCTGAAATTTTTTTCTTCCACAAAAAAGAGTTCCATTTTTATTGATGCTAGTATAAAAATGCATTCCATTTTTTATTTTCTAATTTTTAGTTTCCTCAGCTGCCAAAAGACATTAGAATATATATTAAACAAACAAGTAAAAATTTGATTCACTATGTGTATACAAGCAGGATCATAACAAATCGATTAAAAAAATGGTACTTTCATTCAAGATTGATGTCGTGGCACAATTGTGGATACACTCAGTTTATTTAAAATTAATTTCAAGCAAATTGGATAAAATTCAGCTAAACCATTGATAGCAAAATCAGCAAAGATGCTATAAAAAGCCCCAATTTTTAACATAGCGCACATATAATGAAGCAAATCGTGAAAGAATAACATATACCTGCTGAGTTTGGGACGTTTTGCGGAGCGTTCCGCCATTGAAGAAACCCTAAATAGGTCAAAAGTTTTTGTTTTTGTGTGTAATCAAAAGGTATGGTTAGGGCTTCGACCTGCAGAACCAAAGAAAGTGATGTGATCTGATGTGATGTGATGTAGAGAGGCGAGGGGTAGGATACCTGCTGCTAGTGCAGTACAAGCACTAGAGAAATTGGCGCCAAAAAGAGGAAAGTTGCGATATTTTTATTGGAAATTCTCGAGGGAGAGAGAAGAAAAATCACGGTCCAACCTGAGCGAACCGGCCCGACCTGGTCGGTCATAGTCTCCGAATCCGTACGACGTTGACCCGGCCAACCAAACTTAGGTGTCATTTGATACACTCCTGTAAGAAAAACGTTTACGTTTCTTGAAAATTTATTTTATTAAAAAATGTCTGTTTTCCGAGATTTTATTTTAAAATAAGGCTATAAATATATTTTTATATTTTTTGTTTTAAATAAAATTATATTAATAAGATTAAAGTCCAATTTGTACCACAAACTATGACCGAAAATGATCTTTGCACCCTAAATTTCTAAAATTCAAAAAATTATACTAAACTTTCATTTGGGCAATTAAATGCACTTCACGACCATTTTTTGGTCAGATTTTTGTCAGATTTCATATGATGTCATCAATCAAAGGGGCATTATAAGCAACACAGAAAAGTCTTTATTCTTCACTCGTGTGAAAAGCTATGCGCCATAAGCCAACGTTGGCGACTGCTGATCGATCTAAAGCCAGACTGTTGATAGAGCCATGGCTCCAAATAGAAAACCATTCTTGAGGCCATGCGAAGATCATGACATTTACAAACCTAGAGAGTGCCATGAATATGGAATGTTCTTCATTCACTCATAAGGCTATATTCAAAATAAGTCTTAGATCTTATTTAATACGATTAATTTGAGTCGTAATTATTGTTTTAAAATAAAATTCAGCAGTCTTTGAATCATTGTGAGTTTTATTTTTGTTGGATCTGAACATTATTGATCCAAAAAATGTTTCTTTTTATTTTATGGGTTTGTTTAAAATAATTTGGTCCCAATTTGTCTCTGTTTTGGGGACATATATTGACTATGTTTTGGGGACATATAAAAGAAGTTTCTTGGGGATATATATGGAGCCATCAGAGACTCTGTCAGAAATTAGTGGCGACAAAATATTGACAAATTCCTTTATAATTTGATTTATGTCTCTTTCAGTTGGACAAAAGTTGGTCTTTGTGCCACTAGCTTCCAATATGTCTGAAAGTTTTTTTTTTCAAATTTTAGAAAATTGGAGTGCAAAGATTTTTTTGGGTAAAAGTTTGGCGTGCAATTTGTTCAGTGTTCTCAATATATGTTTTGGTTCATTGTAGAGGATACTTTGTATTTTACTATCAAGTTTTTCCACAGTGGCCATTTTGTTGCGGAACCTCAATTGGACTATGTTTGTGGAACAGTGGATTATTTTGATCTTTGCGACCCCGAAGCTATATCACTGTTGGATCTTGCGAATGTGGTCCAAGAGACAAGATGCAGAATTGTAACTTACGATTTTTAGTACAAGCTACCTGGTACCACCATGGAAAATGATCTATTTCCATTAGACAGTGATGCAGATGTTCTGGAAATGTGTGAGATGTTCCCCATATCGAGACTCATTGAAGTCTATTTGGTGGATATTGGAGGAGTTGTACCCATCAAAATATTGAGGATAATAATGCAGGTGTTGCAAATCAAAATATTGAGGATAATATGAAATATGTTTACGAAGACGATGATACAAATAGTGAGGTATATCTACCGGATGATGATGTTCAAGTATGTATGAAGAATCAAGTGAGAATGAAGATGATGAGTTGTTGGGGTCATTTTTCAATACACAAAGGATAACAAAAGTTAGTGCAAAAAGGGATGTAAGAGCTAAAGTGAAACATAATATTGCCAAAGATAAAAGAAAACAAGTTGTTGATGAGCCGGATGATAACATCGAGCAACTGATTGATGAGTCAACTGAATATGATGATTTATACGTGGAAAGGATGCCTCATATCTCGGATGAAGAAAATACAACAAATAAGGAATGCAAATATTGATATGAACGAGCCTAAGTTTTCTATTGGAATGATGTTTACTTCTGCTGATGAACTTCGGAAAGCCATTAGGACTAATGCAATAAATTGCAGTAGAAAGATTCATTTCCAAAAGAACTTGTCCCAAAAGATCTAAGTGAAATGTGTGCCAGGTTGTGAATGGTATTTGTATACGACAAAGTTTCCTAATGAGGCTACATGCAAAATTACAAGGTTGACATATGTACATACATGTGAGAAGGGAAAGAATGTGGGACCAGCTATCACTGCTAAATGGCTCGCAAAGAAGTATGAGAAGAAATTTAGAATGAATCCAACTTGGGATGTAGATGCATTTCAAGCAAAAGTTATTAATGACTAAGGTTGAAGTGCGTAGAAGTTTGGCATATAGAGAAAAATTGAAGGCACTTCAAAATATCAAAAGCAATCATGAAGAACAATATGCAAGACTATGGGATTATGGTGCATTACTTACAAGCAAAATGCATGGTACAACCTATGTCTTGAAGAAAGCAAACCCTATTCCAAATCAAGTTCGGGAAAAATTTGAAAGGTCGTATATGTGTTTACAACCACTAAAAGAGGGATTCAAGAAAGGATGTCGGCCGATAATTGGACTTGATGGGTCTTTTTTGAAAGACCCATTTGGAGGTCAGTTGTTAATGGTAGTTGGGTGGGACCCAAATGATGGAATGTATCCCTTTGCATGGGCAATTGTTGAGGCATAAAATATATCAAGTTGGACTTGGTTCTTGAAGTTAGTTGTAGAGAATATTGACATGAGAAAGTCAGGTGGTTATACTGAGCTTTAAATTTAGCTTTTTACTACTTTTAATTGAACTATTTTTAGCAATTGATCAGGTGGTTATAAATTGACTTTTATTTATGTATTTAATATAGGGTTTGATGAATGCCCTTGAAGAAGTTGTTCCAAATTCAAAGCATAGCCATTTTGTCATGCATTTGTACCAAAACTTTTGGAAAAACTTTAAAGGGACATGTTTGCGAAAGCTTATGTGGGCTGCTGCCAAAGCAACCAATATGTATATATATGACAAGGAAATGGATAATCTGAGAAAAACAAGCACAGTTGGGCATGATTGGTTAGCTACTAAGCCTCCAACACAGTGGAGTAGAGCTCATTTTAGGACAATGTATATGTTAGCAACATTTGTGAATAATAATAGCGAAGTATTTAACAGTAAGATTAAAAAGGCAAAAGACAAGCCCATCATTACAATTCTTTAATGGATTCATAAGTATGACATGTTGAGGATCCAAAAAAGGTACCACAAGATGCTGAAATCTCAACTCAACCTATGCCCAAGACCATTGCAAAAGTTGGACAGAAATATTTTAAGATCATTGGGCGCAATACCGGAGTGGAATGGTGAACACGTGTAAGGAATTACCATGACTGATGGGGGGCATTCTGTTGTTGTGGACTTACATAATCGGACTTGTGAGTGTAGAAAATGAGACTTGACAGGCATCCCTTATTTCCATGCTTTGGCTTGCATCTTCAATCAAAGGCAGAATCCCTTAGATTATGTTCATAAATGTTATACCAAAGAGATGTATTTGAAGGTATATGAAAAATTTGTTGAGCCCATTTAAGATATGTGGCCCAGGACTAGGATTGCACCAATTTTGCCACCAGAAAAGCACACCCCAATCGGAAGACCTAGGAAGATAAGGAGGAAGAATATTGATATCCCAGCTGATCCAGATAAACTAAAGAGGACTGGGAGATCATTGAAATGTGGAACTTGCAAAGAATGGGGTCATAATACAAGAATTTATCCTCAGGTATGTATGAATTTTAATTTAATTTTGTCACTTTTGGAAATTTTAATACAAGAATTTTAGTTTTTAAAAAAAAAAAAATTCCAATTTAGTATGACCCCATTTTTTTTGAATTTAGCTGATCCAAATAGTTTGGTCTAACACTCTTCTTTAATGCCCATCAGAAAGCAAATAGTGGGAATGAACAATTTGAACATTATTCAGGAAGTCAACCTCAAGTGACCCAATCTACACAACTAACTGAAATAAGTCAAAGTGAATCTCAAGGTGGTATTTTCAGGCATTCAACAAATAAAAGTGGCATGTTCAACAGGGGAGGGAAGTCTTATATAACCACTGGAACATTAACAGCAATAGTCGACAGAAAAAGGAAGGACTTGGGGGAAAGTGGAAGCGGCAACAAGTGAAATGATTAGTTATCTATAATAAAAATTATTTATTTTGGTAGTAATTTGCATATTTGTGCCAATTGACATTGGTTGTATTTTTGGAAAGACTTGGAAGACTTGGTAGTATTAGTAATATTTTGGTGTTTTGATGCAACTGTAAGTATTTTGGTAGTAAAGGACTTGTAATGGACCATATTTTGATGTAACTGTAATGCAATTTTAAGCATTTTGGTGTTTTGATGCAATTGTAAGTATTTTGGTGACACTGTAAGTATTTTGGTGTTTTGTGTAAGGGCAGTTGGTATTTTGTGTAATGGACCTGTAATGGTGTTTTCTATAATGGCAGTTGGTGTTTTCTGTAATGGACATGTAATGACAGTTTGGCAGCTATTTTTTGAATTTTAGAAGTCTGGTGTGCAAATATTATTTTTGGTAAAAGTTTGGGGTACAATTTGTTTACAGAATGAAACATATATTGCAAACAAAACAGAGCATCTGGATACATTGCAAACAAAATAGAGTATCAAAATAAAGTACTTAGAATAGAGTATCAAAATGCTAATTATATTGACTCCTAGTTAATACTTAAACAATACATTAAGACACTAATTACCAACACAATACATGCCCACTATTGAAAAGATCTCATTTTTTGTAATTCACATTTTATCCTAGGATTTTCCACCACCAATTTCAATAAATCTTCATCTTTTTCAAGCAAAGCTTCATTCTTTAACCTCAAAGCTTCGGTCTTTGCTCTTAATGCATCATTCATTGCTTCTATTATTGTATCTTGAGCTTCCAAATTTCGAATTAATCTAGGAATCACATCAACAATTCGATCGCATAATGGAGCATCAATCCACTCAAAAAAATTACACCCACTAACCCTTACTCCATGTTCTTCCTATAAAATTGAAATAGATGAAGAATGAAGAAGATTATAAATAAAATGACAGAGATGAAAGCTTACTTACACTCTAATCTGGGCATCCAAGAAATCTTCTTCCAGCATTGCTTGTTTTCCAACAACATTTTTGCACAACAAGTTTGCTACACTTACATTTGAATCCGGCTACTCAAGAGCTTCTTCTCAATTCCATCATATTCCTCTATGTGATCTTACAGCAGGTATGATAATCTGTATAAAGGAAGACTGAAGTCCAATTTGCAGAAAATAAAATAATAGAATAGAACTTTTGTGACCATTCTACCCTCAACTCCACACGCTTGAAACAAAATATGGCAAAAATATGATCAAAAAATGGTCATGGGGTGCATTTAATTGCCCAAATGAAAGTTTGATATGATTTTTAAATTTTAGAAATTTGGGGTGAAAAACTCATTTTCAGTCATAGTTTGAGGTACAAATTGGACTTCAGTCTATTAATAATTATAGCATTGTAAAATAATATAAAATATGTTTTTATTTTTTGATGTGATAAAATTATATTCATTGAAAGTTTGACTTTGTTTTACAAGTATAAATTTCACTAACCAATAAGAATGTTCATATTTTGTAGGGATGAATCTAATAAAATAATAGTTGTTAAAATTTTAAAGTAAGAAAATTTAAAGTTTGAAATATATATATATATATATATAGAAAAAAATATTTGAAGAATCCCTAAATTATTTATGTATTTAGAAAATAAAATAAATATATTTAATTTTAGAATAAATAAGCATAAGAGAGAAAATTTAAGTATTTTAAAAGAATAAGAGAAAGCAACAACACTTGGAAAACTTTTCAAAAAATAACTTACATATTTAAGTAAATAAGTTATTTTATTAAAATAACATATAAATTTTTTATTGACTGTAAAATTATTTTATGTTAATTTTATTTTTCAAACATATCAAATATCAAAATATCTAAAAAATATTTTTTCAAAAAACTTTTCTTTTATATCAACCTTAAATTGGGTTTGGGTTGAGTTGTTATGACCGGTGGTCCAATTCGGCCCGGATTGGGATGAACCAGAACCAAACCTGTAAATACCCTCTAGTTTCTCTTTTATCCTTGTCCATCACATAGTCATAAAGAATAATTATCCACTGTGTTCTTATCAATTTATATTCACCAGTTTTTTGTTCTTTTTCCACCATAACTAATAAGAAAGTAAATATATTATCCTAATTTGATGTAAATATCTGATTATTATCTATATTTAATTATAATATTATGTAAATATTGATTCAAATCATGTTATTGCTTATATATTGATGCAATTATATTTAATCTCATACTTTTTTTAATAGTTATCATGTTATTTAATTTTAAATTTATGTCTTTAAAATAGTAAATTGGTAACAAAGAATCCTTTGTTACATGGAGTCGTATTGACTTTTTCAACAATCATTTATGATTAGACATGAACAGACCTGACCAAAATCGATTGAGCCAAAATGGGGTCATACTACAAATGACCAATTATTTTTTGGCCTAGATATATATGTTGTTGGGATAACTTTGATCTTTGACCTCCTCTAAACCTGATTTCCAGCTACGCACACGTCAGCAGCAGGAGCAGGCAAACCTGAAACACGGGCAACATGAGGGGGTGTTCCATAATTCCCCTCTCTGATGCTTAAGTTAGCAAGGATAAAGATGATGATCTGATTATCGAGTGGGAGAGGGAAGGGAATACCGGAGTATTTTGTGGCATTTGGAGTAAGTGTACTACTCCGGTGAGTTTATCGGTGGGTTGCAGAGTATTGACTTTGTTGTCTTAAGAGCCAGTCCCCTTTTTTGTATGAATGAGGAGGTATTTGTAGCCCTTTTGCCTTGACCCGCAGCCCCATAAAGTAGGCATGATGCGCCTGCTGTGAGTTGACAACAGGTATGGCGCGACTGCTTTGAGTTGACAAGGTTGCAGGGTTAGGCGACTGATTTGACATCGTTTGGGAACTTGTTTTTTTGCCTTCAACCGCTGGGTTTAGACTAGGCAGGGTCGGGTACGTCTGACGAGGCCGAGTGGATCCGCTACCTGGGTAGGCCGAGGCCGAAGTTAATTTGGGAGCTCCTGATGGTAAGGTCCGGGCTGACCGATACGGGTGCGAACCCCTGGGAGGCTGATTGGTCGAGCTTTGTACTTTTTGGGAGTTGAATGCTGGGAGCCGATCCTTTTTTAGGCGAAGTGAGCTGCCGAGCCTTGCGGATGGCCGGTCGGATATGCTGTCATACGAGCATTAAGTGGCTACGTGGGATACCATGTTGCCCTAGTTAGGGCCAAGGTGGAAACCCTAACCCTAATTTAGGACGATCCCCATCAATGCCCCCCAGTCCGACGGGGTACTTTAGTGGTTCGTAGGGGTCTGAGTCCGTCCGTCCCTCAATTAGGGCTGATTTTCAGGATAACCGTTGGCTGGGTGGGACCCAGGCCTCTTGGAGGGGTCTTGGTTGCGTGTCGTTTTGAATTATTGTCCGCGTGCACGTGCCTTTTCAGAGCATTGAATGAGGCATTGGTTCGCACGTCTTATGAAGCCCTCATTGATTGTGGCGTGATAATTGCCTTTGGAGGATATGATATAGCTGTCACCTAATGGCCATTGGATTTCCAAGGAAGAACGCCAACCATCGGGTTGGGGCGTTTTTAAAAAGAGGGTTAGTGCCCTTCATTTTCACTATTGGCTTTCTGAGGTTTTGCAGTGCTTATCCGAAGAATCCTTGCGTCGCCGGAGATCTCAAATTTTCAGATTTTCTTACCAAGTAAGCCATCTTTCAACTTCTCATTTTTCCAGTTTAGCTTCCCTCAGATTTTGTTTTAAATGGCCAGAGACAGGAGCTTTGAGGTGGTAAATATAGTTGAGGATGAGGCGGTGGTGGCCATGGAGTCTGTCGCGGATCTTAGTGGATCCCGTTTGCGGGAGGCGACAGGGCCTAGTAGTAAGGTGGCGACTCCACCGAGGACTTGCTAGAGGACGAGGCAACTCCCAGTGAGGTGGATGGTGGCGAGGCCGGGCCGGCGAGTAGCTTCGGGAATGAGGTGGAGGACCTCGGTGGGGAAGTGGAGTATGGAGACAGGGTCAACCGCCCGAATTGTAACATGTCTAGTACACTGACCCGCTGTTGATTAGAGGTGATCGTGGAGGAGTATCAAATTCTGGATGAGTATGGGGTTAGGCTCCCGAAGGCGGGGCAGTACCTACATAACAGGCTCGAGGGGCTTTGGGTAGGTGTTAATGAGCATCACCTGAGGGGCGGCCTGAGGTTTCCAGTTCATTAGTTTATCCATGACCTCCTGACCTTGTTGGGGGTCGGTCTAGGCCAGCTAACCCCTAATTCGTACATCCAGATAATGAGCTTCCTGGCTCAGTGCCACCGTATGGGTGTAGAGGTTCGGGCTGACTTTTTCTGGCACACTTTCTCCGTCGCTCACTCTGGAGCTTCTTTCTGGTCCATAAACAAGAAGTCGAGGAGGGAGAAGTGGATCACCCCGGCATCGAAGCACAAGAAGTGGAAGTTGGAGTGGTTCTTCGTTGCCGGGGATGATCTGGCCGCGCTGCCCGGGTGGGGAAGACCATGTAAGGAGGTGTATAACACACCGGTGTAGCTAACTGGGAGGATCTTGGAGGAGTATAACTTGCTCGCTATAGTGGGCAAGGGAAGGAGCCTTTGGTCGTACACCGTGGTCCGAGACAACTCTTGGTTGATATGACACGGATGTAGGTTTAAGGGCTTTCCCTTATGTTTTTTATTGCTTGTTTCTTTGCTTTCTCGTCTGGCCCGGTCGTCTAACCTTATCTTTGTATTTTGTAGATGTCGACTAAATGTTTTCCCGGGCTCAACGGTTGGCCCAAAAGGCCAAGGCGGCGTCATCAGGGCAGGCCGCTGAGGCTACTACCGAGAAGCCGAGTTCTGCCAAGGTAGTAATTAGGCCACGGCCGGCTCCTAAGGCTACCTCCACTGGTGGTCCGGTGCAAGCGACGGGGCCGGCTGACAAGGGGAAGGCGGTGGTAGTCGGCCAGTCGAGAGGGCCGCCGTGGAGAGGGCTGCCGCCGAAAAAAGGCCCATCGGGGAGCAGGGCTCCGTAGAGACGGGATCGGCCCAGAAGAAGCTGAAGTGAAGTCTTCTAAGGAGACCGGTTTGGTGCATGTTTGGTAGGTTCCCCCCGGGAGCTCGATGTTGGACGGCAACCAGGGGAAGGCGGCCATCAGGGCTTTACTGAGGAATCTGCCATTGGAAGGGGATCGGGAGGAGACCAACTCGTCCTCTTACCAAGATTGTGCCCTGAACAGGGCCTTCCGGATGGTCCAAGTAATTCATTTTTCTTCATATTTTCAACTAAGTCTTTTTGTTCATTTTTGAATCCGCTCAGCTTGTTGTTGCAAGCGATGAGCTAGATGATGGGTGTTGTGAAGGGGGTCGGTACCGAGGTGGAGGCCGCTGGACGGGCCATCCAGGAGGTGGTGGCCTTGAAGCAGAAGCTGAACATTGCCGAGGAGGGCACTGCTAAGGCTACCATGGAGGCCGCCGGGATGGAGAAGATGTTTTCCCTAAAGCTTAAGGAGGTCGTGGAGAAGGAGAAACAAATCTCCCAAAAGCTAGAGGCGGATGAGGCGAAGGTTGCAGGGGCTGATGCGACCAAGGCGAGGGTCATGCAAGCGGAGGCTGCTTTAGTGTCACTCAACAAGGAGCTCGAAGCCAAGCGGGACGCCTGGAACAACAAGGAGGCTGACTGTGACGCCCCCAAATTTCCACCTTTGAAACCTCATAAAAATTTGGTCGTCAGATATCATCTCAGCACATCGAGTAGCCAATATAAGGCAACTCACCCTGTTATAATTTACAAGGATCGA
>JAUMHB010095733.1:0-10682 GCA_032359685.1 Pittosporum tobira
ATGTACAACAGAAAATTTAATAATAACAACAATAACAATAACAATAACAATAACAATAACAATAACAATAACAATAATAGTTCCACACCACTTCAGCTGTTCGAGCATTTGTTATATCACCCTGCACCTGAATAACACCTTCGATTGGAGCCATGGGTTGCAAATCAATAGCAACAATAAGTGGCAGATTGTGGTCCCTACAAGAATGATGAAGAAGAGAGTCTAGATTTTGAGCACGAGGCAGTAATGATGAGAGATTAAAATATATAAAAAGTGGTAAATTTTTAACAAAATAATATTTACATTTCGCTCACTCAATTCTAATCTAACATAAACTATAGATCTTACTTTGAATCCGGAGATAATTTTGCTGGAAGATACAACTTGCGGCTTAAAACCTACACAAAAGAACCAAAGCTTCAAAGACAGGAAAATGCAGAGTCATATTTTTACCAATAGAGATTATTATCTCTTAATTCACTTTCTTTTTATCTTTTTTATTTATGGATTTATTGTTTATTTAACTCAATAATTTGAATATCTAAGAATATTGACTTTAACATAGTTAAAAAGACAAGATCAATATTTGTCTGATTGTCATAAGATTTGAATCCTTGATTTTGAAGTTGACCATTAGCGTGAGGGGCCAGAAAGGAACATTCCCAGCCCAGTTCATGACTATAAAATAATTAGCAGATAGATAAACATAATTATCAAATCGGATAGCATTAGACTATTTTTGAATCTATAGAACAAAGCTTTTTAGACTTGAGTTATTTTGTTTCAGTTTGAAAATGCTTGAATCGAGGTAATCACTATTCGGCATAATTCCACATTGACGAATTTGTCGGTACCCTTAAGACAAACATAAATGGTTCCCCTTTGCTGTAATAAGATTTTTTGAAAGAAATAATAATAAAAATTAGTTTCCTCTTCATCTGACTCCAACTACCAGGCGCTGCACATAGATCCACCACATGCCTCGCTCCTATAAAATCATTGGGAAGAACTTATATAGAAGAAAACAAAGGAGATTGATTTTGAATGATCGAACTTATATTACAGCATTTTTTCCATTATAGCCTAATTACTCTTAATAAGGAATTCAGATAGAAATCAAAGAAAGTTTGGCTGTCTTGGACCTTCAAATATGTTGAATTCCTTGTCAATCTGGAGGAGATTGAAGGCACTTCGAGCACGCCAACCTTCTTCTTTTGCTTTCTGATAGTAGATGTCCTGTTGCTCCTGTAAACATAATAATAATTCATTATAATAACAATCAAATACCAGATAAAGAGATGGAATGTATCAAAAATTCAGAAGAAAAACAAAAGTTTAATAAAATACCCTTTTATCTCTTGAAGCTTTACCCATCTTTTCACAGCCTGGTTGTTTGGTAAGAAGTTAACCAACAGGTCTCACACAAGCAACACTTCTCTGACAACAGTCTGAACATAGCAGATTAAGAAAACGTGCTGATGTCCGAATTTATTTATTTATTTATTTATTTTAATAATAATTATGAGTTACAGAAATTGCTATAAAACGGAATTTCCAGGTAGCATATGATAATTGAGTTTCAACAGTTTCAAAGATAAATATAACACAAATGCTGTAAGAAGGTGCTTTCTTTTGAATCCTATAAGTCTATAACATGAGATATAGAATTTTCAACCTAAATATGCTCATCTCTCATAATCGTTGCTAGTGACATGTCTAAATAATATTAAATTGTAGTAACTACTTAAGAATTTTATTTTTGAATTATTACGTAAATCAGATTTGATATTGACAGCCACAGGGTTTCTGTTTTGGGATCTCCAGAAACAAGTGATATGATTTTCTATAAAAACCCTTCTCTCTCACTTTGGCAGGTGCATAACTAAAAGTAAGGTAATCCATTTGGTTAAATACACTCTTCCTTGAACTATGTTTGTTGATTCACTTAATTTGGGACTGACGAGTTCTTTCTTTCATAAGAGAGTGCAGTACATAAGACATCCCTGAGTAGCAAAAGAAAACCCAAATTGCTACCAACCACTTTTCAGCTAATGGGACTTTCATCAACACATTTCTAGCAATTCAAACTTATTAGAGAAGCAAACTGCTAATGGGTATTTCATCAAACACCTTACAAGCAATTCAAAACTTGGCCACATAGGCAGAATGCCAGAATGCAAGAGCAAATGCTACCAAGCTATAGTAGCATACTATAGACGAAACAACGAAGATGTGTAAAAACGGAAGTATCAAATTCTAGCATCAAATGGATTTAGGGAGAACAAAAATACCGGAAAATCTGAAGTAATTACATGCGCGTATATAAGAGTAGGAGAGAAAAGGAGTAACACAGTATAAATTTTAATTTCAGTTGATCGTGACTCGTGGAAGATGATTTACCTCTGCTGTGCAGTAGCGAACAGCAATTCTACCGTCGCCGATTTTCAAACATATTTTAGGAAATGAAGTCTCTGTTTGTACAGATAAATCATTGTTCGGAAAATGATTTTCAGATTTTTCGGGTAGTCTGCGAAAATTAAGTTAATAAGAAATTATTGTTTAGTTAACAGAATTTTTTTTTTTTTTAATTATTTTAGAAAACAATCAGTAAGTTATTTTTCGAGAAATAATCTTATTTTTTTTATTCTTCATAACACTTTTATTAAATAATTTTTATTATCTTTTTATTTATTTTATTTTTGAAATAAATACATTTATTTTTATTTTCACAATATATGCATAACAAGTATTTTCATATTAAATTTTATATACACATATATTTCCTAAATTTAAAATTTTCTTATTCTTAAATTTTTTTATAACTATTATGTTATTAAATTTTTGATATAAAGCATAAAGATTCTTATTGTTATATCATAGTATTAAATTTTTATATACATACAAATATATATATAAATTTCTATTATAAGAACTTAATTTATCATATTAAAATAGTTAAAATATATTTATATTAATTTATAATAACATAATTGTTAAATTTATTTCAAAAACTAATTATAAAAATATTTTTTCAATCACATTTTACTATTAAATATCAGAAAATAAGTTATTTTCTAAGAAATTATTTTCTCAAAAAATATTTTATGAAACACGTTTTCTTTTGCATGCAACTAAGTCGAAGTGTGCATCTTTGTACTTTTTATACTACATAAAAATATTGTCTAGGACGGAGTATTTTACTTTGTATTTAATGATTTGTAAAATCTCTAAATTATTTTTTTAATAAGAGTATCAATTTCTAAAATCTCAAAACTGGATTCGATATTTAATTCATTTATGTTTTTTTCGAGAAACAATTCATTTTAAGCTTGTTAATAACAATTTTGTTTTCAGAAAAGATAAAAGAATTGAGAATTTTGTCAAAATCTTAATTTTTAAGCTTTCAGCAAAAAATTTATGTTATATTCTTTTAGTATGCACCGAAAATCTCTGATTCCAAAATTTGAAACCTGTCCAAAATATCCAATATTTTTAGAGCATTTGAACTATCTGTCAACCATATTTTGGTTAGTATGAATAATGGATTTGAAGGATATAATACGTGTTTTGCTTATCATATGTAACCAGTTGGAATCATCTCAGGCTGAATTAGAGAACGAACCAGAGTTTGTAGACCCAGTAAAAGAAATAATAATAATAATAATAATAATAATAATAACCGAAAAAGGATGCTGATCGAAAGAGCCTGAGCTGAATCAACCACGGCTCTAGTAAGCAGTTACAACAAAAGACGGTAAAAAATCTGAGAGCATGTAACTGATTAATGTGACTTCCACTTTAAAGGCTGTCACATTTTATCTGACTACACAGCAAATCCCTCTTAAAGGTGAACCAAAAGTGCAGATCTGAAGCCAACTCTGACCCAAATGCAGGAACACAGTGAAACAATGTTATCAGCTTTCAAGCAACCACTGGTACAGTTGCAGGCTTTGCATCCTCGGCTTTCTCATGTTCCTTGTTAAGCATCTGCAAAATCAATATTCAAACTTTTATATTCCAATCATCACCGTCTATGAACATTTATCACACACACACACGTATATTCCAGGTCCCTCTTGATCTCAACATAGTTGAGATGAAGGAGACTCCATTAAAGGACATTAATCTACACGTCTGACATAAGCTCATCATAGTATGAAAGTCGAAAATGAACTACATATATAAAGAGAGGGCACACCTTGTTATTGATCAAGTTGTGGAGCGCTATCACAGTTCGAATCAGAGACGAGAGATATATGACCAGCATCTAGTCATTTGTTTTTACTGCACGGACAACGATTATTGATGTGAGTTAATAAACCAACATGTTGAAGATAATAATTTCAACTTAAACATTTATCTTCTTCTGAGGTAATTTATTTTACCTGAAAATGCCTTGATTAAATCTGCCACATTCAGATTTGGAAGAAGGTTAAATACATCCTGGAACATTCACGAAATCAATAATGAAGAATAGGTGAGAACATTGAATGGTAAAACTAATAGATACAGAACACAAATGTATATACAAAGGTTAACTGTAAATGGTACATAATCTCATGATTTAAGGGAAGCTTCCCGTCAACAACAAGATCAAGATAATTCTGTATCTCTCGTAGCCGTGCATCCAGTCCCTTCAAGGCTGCAAGTTTTCCAGTAACCTGCTCTGGGACAAAACAAGGACCATTAACAATCAAACTCAACCAAGTCCAAACAAAGTCAATGGACCGGGTAAATCAACTCTAACTTTACTACTATAAAAAGAAAGACACAATTTAAGATAAGTATGGAGAACAAACCTCGGTTGCTAGGGTGCTAGTGGTTGTATCCTTCACATCCCTAAGCAAGTGTTCCACTCCTGTTCATAAGCAATATTAGATAAACAACTTTTTTCCATTGTTTTTCTATTCTTAAATTTTTGGATAAACAAAAACATATTTTTATCTGATGGATTACCAATTTCCTCAACTTCGTGAGCGTCAATTTCTGAAGGCACGTGAACAAAGACCTTTTGGCTTTTCTGAGTTGCATTCTGTGAACATAAACAAGAATTACCATAGGAAAACATCCATGTATTAGAAACTTCGATGTCCCAATGTTACCTCCAATTTTACACTTGGAATAACGTATCTAATAAACCAGGCAGAACAGCTAATTTACTATTTACCTCTTTAACCTCTTCAACAGCATAGTAAGCTTTGGTAGGAATTCCCAACTCCTTAGGTTGCACATCTATGATCACCAACACAGGATTGGATACATAGCTGCACTCAATAACATCAAAATAAAATCTTCAAGGATCATTTTATCAATATACAAACAAGAACAGCCAAAATTTAAAGATCAAGACAAGATCTTACTCTTTAAATAAACCATGAATATCTAGGTCGTTTTCACGAAGCTTTGGGCCCGTGCTGTACCAACCAACAACATGCTCCTTTGCTGCAATGATTTTTCCCAAAATTACAAAATGCATGGTTAACACAAAATTGATAATGTAAACCAACATTGTTAGGCTACTAAATTGAGAAGCAATACCATTAATTCTCTTGAACATAGAAAACATTGCCTCATGGTAGTTATGGTCAAGAAACCATATGCTTGGATCTTTGTCGTCTTCTTCGAAAGGCACTACAGAACACGATTCAGACATTTAGAAGTAGTACTAACAGTCAGTTTTTATAACAAGTTATAATGTGAAGAAAGCAGCGAGGTACTCCATTAATAAAAACAATTTTGATAATATGACCAGTAAATGAAATAAAATCTGACGAAGAACCTACATTGCTGCTGGTAGCAAAATCAACATGATAACACAGCTCATGTCAAATACTAGTAGGGTTGTTGAATGCCAAGCTTTCGCGAACAAGCTTGAGCTAGGCTTGTTTAAATCTTGGCTCGAGCTCGATAAAAAGCTGGTTTAGCTTAAGAACCTAGCTCACACTTTAAGAAAAGCTCCTTCAACTTAACAAGTGAGCGTCAAGGCTATATTACATTAACCATTCCGAATTGTTCATGAATAAGCTTGGGCTCAACTCGTTAAAAGCTCGTTTAAGTTCATTTGTGTATCTAAATGAGCTCATTTAGCTTAACAAGCATCATAAATTCAATATTTCTTAGCTTAACCATACTCTAATCCAGGAATAACACATTGACAACGTTATAATAGCAAAATTTCAAATCGATCGATGATAATATCGTTAAAAAATTAGACAAATCTGGAGTAGGTACCTGCATAGCTGTTGGTAACATCGACAGTGCCTCGGGAAGAGCTGCCGACGACGCGTTTCCGAGAGTCTTTGGCGACTCGATTGTAGTTGTCGACGATGCTGAGGAGAACCAGAGGGTGAATTACGGTTTTGAAGATCGGGCAGACCGATATTTGTTGTTCCTTTATGACGTCCATCGCTCTACCAAATTTTAACAATAATCTCGTTGAGTAATGGTTAAATTCACAGTAAGCTTCTCTGCCAAAACCTCCTCTTGTATCTACGCGAGTTCTGTCCAAGAACAGAATATCTCAAGGTACAGAAATTGTTAATCGGGTTTGGTTTGGGGTTAATCCGGATTTGTTCGTTTGATTATAAATATTAATGAGTATGATTATTGAAATTTTATAAAATTGATTTTTATTAATATGTGGTAATGATTTTGTTTAAAATTTTAAATTATTCAAATTTAATTCATATTTAAATTTGTCCGGGTAGTTAAATAAATATTTCGTAAAATTAATTGTATGCTTTATAAATTATGCGAATCAAATTTAAATAAATTAATACTCAACTCAATTTATTTTAATTATATCCTTATTGAAAAAAACCAAAAAATATATATTAAAAATATAATCCCTTGCAAACAAAATAAAAATAGAATTATATTAAATATGAATATTAATTTTAAATTATCTTTAAAAAAGCTTGATTAAGGGTCCACAAAGTTTTAAAAAAAGGGTAAAAACTAATAGTATATTATAATTTGGATTTTTTAATATGTATGAAAAAATATACTTTCTATCATTTTTTGGGCATAGTGCAGATTTATTTGACACAATTTATTCTAGTATAATTTTAATTTATTTGTTAATTAAAATAGATCATGAACTTGAAAAAATATCTATTGACTAATTTTTAAAAATAAATTGACAATATATGTTATATCTAATTTATAATTTTTTATTATTCACCCTTATGTATGACAGGATGGTAAATAAAAAAAATAATTAATATTTGCACTCTAAATTTTTCTATTTTAATAATTGATATATGGAACAAAATTTACTACAATATATTTTAATTTTACAAATATGCAGAGTGCAAATATAACACTCTAAATATCGTCATATTTAGCAACAACAACAATTCTTTACATTTTCCTCGAATGGTTCAGGAAATTCACACCCATGCACAGCTACTTCCTCATCTTCCAAATCCGATTCTCTATAAGAATACAAACATGCCACTAACATGTACAGTACAAGATTCAAGCCACTTAATGCAGATAATGTCCAATAATAATTGTCCAAACGACTCTTATTCAACGTGTACCGAAACCAACTTGGCCTCACCTTCTCAACTATGTACACTGATAAAACACTACTCATAATTCCTAATCCAAACACGCCATTAGTGAAAAACACCAGGTACCTTTTCAGGGACGGTGGGGCTTGATGAGCGAAAAAACCAGCAATGCTGCGTTCAGAAATTCCGTCTAGTGCAGCAAGAAGGGTAAATTGGGGAAGTAGCCAAAATATACTCATCGGGATTCTGTCGTTAGGCTTGTCGAGTAAATTATGGCTTCGAATCACTTCTAATCTTCGCGTCTCCACTTTTGCAGCAGTAATGCAGCATAGTATTGAGAAAGCCATAGCTACTGCTATTCCGGTTGGTGGGCCATACCTGCCTAAGGATTTTGCCATTTTGGTGTATAGTCTGGAAAACTGTGACTTTGCGAAGTTGTACAGAAGTAGAAAGAATGGAAGTGGGAGTTTTAAGTGTCCGACCTTTCGGTTCATGTGGTTTGCTTGCTCAAGAAAGTAAGTGTTTCCAATGGAAAGGACTAGGCCAGAAATGATGAAGGTTGTCCACATTGGGATCATGTGTATGAGAATTTTGGTTCCTTCGACTTCTGTTATCGTGCAAAGTCTCCATTTGTTCTTTTCTTGTTCTTCTTGAGCTTTTTTTGGTGATATGATTGCAGCCTTGTCTAAGCACCTGCGTTTTAACAAATGGGACAATCATCCAAAAAAGATCCATCAAATTCCGACTAAAAGAAGTTTATCCTCAATTTCGGAAAAATAAAATAAAATAATACTCTTTTTGTGAAACAGATAGAGTAACATTATTTAATTAATTTTGACTAAAAGAAAACAGACACCTGAGGCCACTGGTGTGCGGCAATGAGGGAAAATCAGTGTCATCTTTCTCGTAGAGCCAATTGGAATTATTTGGGAGTGGTTTGGAAATTTTGGCAGCTGAGGCTACAAAAACTCTGAATATTGTTGTCAATGGACTCCCCTGTGGCTTACTAAATTTATAAGAACACGAGCCGCCCAAGAACATAAGTGTAGCCACCAGGGTGCATATGGCTGGAATTCCAAACCGGATTGACCATGGCTTTATGTATGGGAGTGCAATGCCACCAATTATAGGGACCAGGACCACAGCAAAGATGCCTGCTAATTGCAATAGATATTTCCCTCCCGTTTCAATTCTATTGTCTTCAGTTTCACTTGTAGTTTGTTCATTCAAGAATGATCCCAAGGAGGCCAAGTGACCAGAGATTCCCACAGCTATTAAAGCTAAAGCAGTGTAGAATAGGACTTTTTGGGTTTGACCTATGCATTCTGGTTTGTATTCATTGCAGGTGCTAGAAAGAACTGGTGGTGTTGACATGGACAGCAACCCCAAGCCCTGCACAGAATTTTCACAATGAGAGTCATGTTTAATGAAATGACGCCTAAGTTCTCAATTTTAACATCACAATTTTATTATCATATCACTACTACTAAACACTAATTATAAGTAGGGGTAAATGTGGAATAAAATATAAACCCTTAATTGGCAAAGTTTTCAAATAGAACTCTTTTTGTGAAAGTGTTTGTGTGCGTTATTCTTTACCGTGTATCTTCATTTGCTATTTTTGTTTAAACTGGTAGTATCATAAACTACACTTGATCCTGACCAGAAACCCAAGATATGCATATTAGCTAGTCTGGTTTGATATCCATTGTCACAACCGAGAAGAAAAAAATTGAAACTTTACAGAACATATATGTGTGTGTGTGTGTGTGTGTGTGTAGGCAATAATATTCTGCAAGACTGAAATAATTAATTACTCACAATGCTGTAGGCAATACTGGAGAGCAAGAGCACAGAGTAGTTTCCCAAGAGGGTTTCGGCTAGAAAAGAAAAGGCTATCGGCAAAACTGATGCTATGCCTCCCCAAATGTTTACAATTCCAGCAGCATGAGTAAAACTAATTTTCCAGACATTTGTCAAGTAAGTTATCATCACCCACATAGCAAAACCCGCTAATATGTCAGCCCATACTAAAACTGCCATTGAAGTGGAACAAAACAAGAATGAATTAAAATCATAAATATATTAGATTATAAAATAATTGATCTTAACATTAGAAGTTCTGATCAGATTATAAAATAATTGATCTTAATATTAGAAGTTCTGATCAGACGAATTACCTGTAATCCTCACAAAGAACGCCATTTTTGTGGCTCTCGGTTCCTGAAGTCAAACAAGAAAAACGATACTGGGATTTGGTAACAAGATCAGTTCAGGGAGGAGAGTACTCGTGAGAACATGAAGGACTCGGAAAAATTTGAAAGAAAGAGAAGGCACCTCCAAAAGAATTGGCTGTTAAATAAAATTTGGACAGAAATATATATAAACGCGTTTTTCAGATAGCAAGATAGCCTTTCTAATTGTGTCTCCATCTATATAATAATACTTGACATTTGACTTTTTTCAATTCTGGGAAGCTGCCAGCTCTGACTAGCAAAGAAATTTCTCCCTCATTTCATTTCAATTCCTTTGTTAGCTAATGTGCAAGGAATACCACTAGGAGAAAGACCATTGACTTTGAATAGTAGTTCTACAAGTCCACGGGCAATACAAATTTAATCTAATCAAGTGTTAGGAGGTAATTTATCAATTTTATGATTGACAATTTTTTGGAATTATTGAACGTGTACGTTGCATTGTGTACACGTAAATTTTTGTTACATTCACGGTAAAAGAAAATTACTGAATTGTTTTGTACATGTAAATTTTAAATCACCAACAGAAACATTGGGCAGTATCCTCGAAAGGAGGCTCAGTACTTTCACCGAGCTCTGGAGATTCCTGATCCTCGACTTCTACCTCCTTATAAGCATTCCAAATCGCAACGAGAAAATTGTAAGATTGACAGCAGTCAACCAGGCTAGAGTCCAGTAACACTTATCAAGCCGACTCCTACTGAGTGTGTAACCAGGCTAGATTGAATATTTTTGGTTACTGGAGAAACACTTGATCTTGAAAAAAAAATTATAAAAATAAATAGAAAAAAAATATAATAAAGAAATATTCCAAAAGCAAAATTCAGGGAAAAAAAAAAAAAAGAGTTGGAAAGAAACAGGAGCAAAATGCCCATCAACTCTATAGGCAAAGCCTATGAAAAATGCGAGG
>JAUMHB010095744.1:0-10680 GCA_032359685.1 Pittosporum tobira
GCACTTCATAAGTATCTTATACAGTAAATTTAATAATTCTTCCACTGACTCTTGAAGTCATTTCTTATCTGATAGCTATGCTATCACATAGTTACCCTCATAACTATACTACACTTTAGTATATTTGATAATTATTTTTAATAATGTTGCAGACATCAACATCAAATATATATATATATATATATATATATATATATATACTATTACTTATATTATTGTTGCAATTTTTATCGGAGTAATAGTATAGTAGAAAGCGACAGACCAACAATTATTGACTATTCGAATGTTACGGTAGCTCAAAAGTCGTCCGACAAATATTAGTATGGTCAACACGTATTCCGTTGTGGGGTCCACTAATACTTTGTTGTTATGCGGCGCACGGTATGGAAACGAATATTTTCTTGCGGCAACTTAAACATTCTTTATGTCAAAAACTAAAATTTGTATTTAACACCCTATAGTTTATTTTATCAAAAATACCATACTGTTAAAAATAAATAAATTTCATAGCATATTGAAAATATTGGGTTCTTACATAAACATTGAAATGCATATACAGATGTGTGTGTGTGTGTGTGTGTGTGCGGCTGGGTGGGTGGGTGTATTATATTATATCTACACGATCAAAATAATTTTCAATCATTAATTGATAGCTTTTTGATTTTAAAGATACAAAATTATAATACTTGATGTCTTGTTTATTTATTTTTTATTCACTCTTTTATTTAAATTATGAGTTAAAATTATATTGAGAAAATTACAATGTCTAGAGGGTTAGATAACTTGTAACACATTGTTTTTATAGTTTTTGTTTACTTTTGAAATTTGGGCTCTCTTATTTAAACCAATATATATCTTATACGATAGAGTTTAATTTCATTTATGAGAATTAATTATTATTGAACTAATGCATTTTTCTTATTTTAGTCATATGTAGGAGTTTTATTGTTTTTAGAATTTCATTTAGTTAAATATAAATGTTAAAATTTATGAAAGTCTTTGTTTCTCAACAAAATTTTATCAACATATGGATATAAATAGATAGACATATACCAGTAGTAACTAAGAACATTTCATGGATAAATAAATTAGATAAATTAATTTATAAAAAGAATTAGATAAATAAAATTGATATTTTTAATTAATATTTATTTTAAAAAACTATTTTAGTAGTTTAACATAATTGAACTTATGAGAGATTTATTATGTGAAAGTGAACATGAGAGTCGAAATGTCCGTGAAAGACATGTGATGTTAATTACTCTCTCCACCCGTTATATACTCCGTATCTTAATTTTTTGACTATATTCGGCACAGAGGTTGAGACATTCCTATATCATATTTTCATGCTATAATTTTTAAATTTTTTTTTGCATATATATGTGTTATACTTTCAAATATAGTTAATATTTCTTGAAAATATAATTTATAATTATGTTTTCATAATGTTTTAAGCTTGTATCGAAAACTATCAAACAATTAGGACATTTGAACTTAAACTAAAGGACTAATTTTTTTATAGCCAAGATTATATCTAAAAATAACGTTAAATTTTTTTTTTTTTAAATCTCAAAAAGGGAAAGAAACTATGTAAACTAAAATATGATATCCATAAAAATATTACATCACGACTATTATTAATAATAAAAATAAATCAAATTCACACTATGAAAGTAAATTCTTAAAAGGTTTAAGATATAAAATACTAAATTTGGAAGTATCAAAAATGTACCTCTATGTTATGTAATTAACTAATAGGTTTATATAAAATTAATAATTATTTTCTCGTTCTTTTGAATATATGACTTTTATAAAACTATGATTATATATGCACATTACGCATTATAAATTCATAATTAAACAATATTATAGTATTGCAGGCAATATATTATTAAATTATATATTATTATATAATTTCTTAATGTATTTAGGGTGTGTTTTTATCAACATCTTACAAGATTTGAAGAAGTTAATATATTTATTGAATTAAGGTTATTGATATTTAATAAACATAGAAATAATTAATATATGAAGTTGACTTAAATTAATAATATAATAATTTATAAATTACTAAATAAATAAACAAAAATATAATTAGTTCAAGTTAATAAAATGTTTATTGAATTGAGATTTCTAGTTTAAGTACATTTCAAAATTGTGAGAACAAATTAGGCTTCATTATGGCGAAAAACTATTGAAAATCTATTCTATAAATAAAATTATTTTAGGAATCTAAAACTTAAATACCTTAAACCTCTTATTAGTTTAATTTTGATTTATTTTTTTAGCTTGATCTTAATACTTTAAATTGTAAAAACAATAGCGTATTTATTAGTCGGTAAAATATTATTACTAATATAGTGCCTGTTTGATTTCATTTTTTTAAAGTGATTATAGTGTTTTAAAAGTTATAATCACTTCAGAGTTCTACTTGTTTCAGTTTATTCAATAAATTGCTTTTACATTGTACAAATTGCTAAAGCACATAATAATTATTTCCAAAAGGTTAAGTTTCAAAAACTTATTCAATAATCTGTTTTAAAAAAAAAACTACATTAAACAGAACAAACAACTTATTCAATAATCTGATTATTAAATAATTTATAATTTGTTTTCAAATAAACTGTATTAAACGCGTCCATAAATTAATTATGTTCATTATTGTATTTATATATTAATTAATTTTTAAATGTTAATAATATATACTTTTAGTAGTTATAATTTTAAAAGAGTTTTTTTAGTAATTAAATTCATATTTTGTTACTGTAAATTTATTTTTTTTACAATTTTCCACTTTTACTACAATTACATTGTGGACACCAACTAAAAACAGAGAGTATCCTCCTTCTTTATAATATAGATATATATTTGAACATGTATCATTTGTAATTTTTTTTAAATCAGCTAAAATAAACATTTTAAAGATAATTTATTTTTAAAAATAAATTAAAAATTGCTGTAATAAATTGTCACAAACAGGGCCATTGTAGTAATTTGTTATAATTTGTCTAATAAAATAGTAGAATGCAAAAATGTTATTAATTTTGTACCCCATTGCACAAAACTCCAGTCACCAACAAAGGGTTTGGGAAACTCATAATTTCAGACACAAACTTTTTCCTTCTTCTTCTTGGTATACGGGAAAGTCTTTTTAACAAGTGAGTGATGCACTTTTTACAAATAACAAAAATTAAAACTACAACCTTTATACGATATTTAAACTTATTTGCTAACTAAAATAAGCTACAAGCTGGAAAAAATATATTTATTAATCAATTTTTTCAAATAAGCTAAAAATACTATTATACTCAATTTATAATTTTTTTGTTTAAATTACCAAGAATAAACACTTTTAAGATAGTTTATTTTTGAAATAAACTATAATCAATTTCATAACCTCCGTGCCAAATTATAAGAGTTTTCTTTTGTAAATAACACTTGTATTTGTAAATTATAAAGAAAAAGAGCTCTTATAATTTGGAATGGAATGGAACCAATATCAGCCAATAGAAGGTAAAAAGGTCTTACAACAATTGGATAAACTTCCACACGGCAGCGTTTCTATATTACAATGGCCAAAGATGCAGGGGTTGAAGAGTATGTCGCAACAGATTGCAATACAATTTCCGACCGCAAATGTCAATTATATAACAAAAAAAATCCCTAACAAGGCAATATACATCACAAGAAATCAGTAATACTAATAAAAACACACACCTATCATGAAGATAACTTAGAAGTATAACGTTATACATGGACTCATGCTGGGGGGCAAATTTACCAATCAAACGTGTAAAACACGGATTCGGCAAATAAATATGTAAAATTTATCTGGCCAGGGGGGGTTTATCGGTTCTGACCTGAGAAAAAATGCTTGATCTTCAAATGTTCTGAATTGACAATCCGGTAAAAGCATTGCTAATCCTCCAAGGTTAAGGAGTCATCAAGTGTTCTTCCACTTTCACATTCCAACAAAGCTTTGGCATTCAGTTCCCTACCATATCTCCAAGTATAGTTCAAACCAACAAGAAGCTCGGTAATTATTGCCTCTGTTTTTGCCAGATCTGCGTAGTAAAGCGTTTGTACGAGAAGCACATTCGTCCTGGAAAGCAAGTTCTGGTGCTCAAAACTTCGTTCCTTCTGCCACCTTATCATGTTATGAGCAAGTGGGCCCAACCACTCCAGTATTCCCAACATAGCCTCGTTCCATTCTTCTGCAAGGGCAGTATCGTTAACTGCAGAAGCTAAGCTCCTGGTAGTATAAGGCTTTAGCTTCTCCCTTAGGGCTGCCCTTACACTTGCCGGCAACATATTGTACAGATCCTCTCTCGCATCATGGCCAATCAAATGAGGAGATGCTACTAGCTTTTCAATTACAATTATCACATTTGCATAGTGCAATGCTAAAGCTGCATCACCAAGAGTTTCTGTATGAGCATGGGTTTTTGTCTCATAATCTTTGACTCCAGCAAGATTTCCAGAAACACCATTCGAATTTATATAGCAATTTTTCACCGGAGAACTGTCTCCACCAATCATGCATCCTTTAAAAGGTCCACCTGTAGTCAACTTATTGACTTTTGCACGTGAGATCTTTCCATTGTCGCGAGTCTTCCACAACTTTAGGCCAGTTTTACTAGCTCTTGGTAGTGGGCCGGACTTTGTTGTGGACTGCCCGATTGGACCCGAATAGAAATTTGTGGTTTTGTGTCTTCCAGAAACAGGGCTTGACGTTATAATCGATTTTCCAAGAGGACCCGAGTAGAAATTACTATTTCTATCCTTTTTCAAAATTGGACCAGATTTAGTAGATATGTTCTCTAAGGGTCCCGAAGAATACCTAGAAATTTTATCCACAGACGGTTGACCAGAAGATTGCAGCAATACAGAAACTGATTGACTGCGGTAAATATAATCGGAGTCCATCGTTTTCGAGTCGTTGATATCCACATCTAATACATGATTAAATCCAAATACATGCCCGATCCTACTGACTATAGTGAATAATGATCTTGCCATAAGGCAAACAATGTAATCATACGTTTTGTTCCAAAGAGAGATCTCCTTTAGATGCTTGACCTCGTGCTTCTTCCACACAACATTCTTCTCATATCGAATCAAATTCACACTATCTGGGTCATCGTTACTCTTCATTCTCCTCAATTCTTGTTCAAATTCAGCAAGTGTTTCCACCTCTTGATGCAAATTTGCATTGGCCATAACGAACCGTTCCATTTTCTTAACTTTTCGGTCCATCTTCTTCCATGTATACTGCCACTTGTACGGGTCAGCGCCAATTGTGAACAGATCATTAAAAGCCTGCTCAAAACTCTTTAAATACGGATCACTACATTTCTTTGCCAGCCTGGCAACAGCTCTAGCCACGTGTTCTAAGTTCTTAATCATCTCTGCACATATCAGACTTACAATATAATCATCGTCATCGGATACAAGTTTTTTGATACCCACCGAATTCATGATCTCCTCCCTTGTCCTAGCAACCTGCTTATCATTTAGAGAATGCCATAGATGAATCAGCTTAGACATCAAGCTTGCCACTTCAAATGCCAATACTCCAATAAGCATTTTTTCAGATCCACCCTCATGCTTCTTTAAATTTTTCCACAAGCCACGGAACCAAGACTCGGCCACCATCTCTAACCTCAAACAATATCTTTAGTGGCGATATATAAGCCTGGCCTACTTGCAACTCTCTTGATTTAAATAAAGCCAACAGGTATCTTTAGTTAGAGTAGCAAGTATAACACCACAACAAGTACCAGTTTCTAAGCTACAGAAAACTGAAGTAATTTCATCAATGAAACAGAACACTATGAGATATACTGAGAGATTGGAGACAGAAAGTTAAACAAAAAAAATTATCAATCTTGAATTTTTCTTGAGAAATATATAAGAAAAGGGACCAATCCTACTCTGTTTAGTTTATGGAAAAAGAACTCAAAAATTTACGATGTAAGCAAGCATAACTGGGAATCCAAATAATCATGATAGTTCAACTTGGCATATGAACTTTTTGGTGGTGCTCAGGCTTTTTTCTGTAACCATCTAAATCGCTTTTCTTTCTTAAACAATATTTAAACTTCTCCTCTTCCAACCCTTTTACTTTATAGTAATCATACGTAGTATTATTCTTCCAAGAATTCCAACTTCCGCAATTTCTACTGTTATTATTATTTTTTTCTTTGTTTTCTTACCTAAAAGTTTGGTAATTTAGGCATGAAGTTATAAACAGACCCCCAATTCCTCACTTTTGTTTAAATTAACTCAATTTCCTTAAGTAATTAAATAGACAAGGAATTAAAGCCCTAAAAGGCTCATCACAACAAACTACCAAATTATCCAATTTTCCAAAATATCAGAATTCTAAAACAAAAATATAAATCTAATTAAAAAATCCCAAATCTGAAATCACGACTTCACTAACCAAAAATCAAATTCAACAAAATGAAACCACACAACTCAAATTTTCATCAGCAACCAAAATACAGCAAGAACATAACTTCAATAAAATAACAAAGCTTAAAAAATGAACTTCCCACACATAAAATTCAAAACGAAACAGTAACAGTGCAAAGCAGAAACTCACCTATCATCCGGAGATAAACTGAAGCTTAAATCTTTATACAATCAGCACGAATCCCGAGATTTACACTTTAGTGCGAGTGTGTGTGTGTGTGTGTGTGTGTGAGAGAGAGAGAGAGAGAGAGGGTGTGTGAAGGAAGGAGCTGGGAAGTTGTAGGCACTGAGAAAAATGGATGGCGGAAAGCAAAAATGGAAGAGAGATAAAAGGCGACTAAACTATGCATTTATTACATTTTACTCCCTTTTTTAATTTTTATTTGTTCGTGTTTTACAAAATGAGTCTAACTGAGGAAAAAGTTTATCTTTTTTTATCTTTTTTCTTTTTTTGGGTAAGTGAGGGACCCAATATATATATATATATATATATATATACACACTCGCTCTCTTTTAAAAAAAAAGAAAAAAGTTTATGTACTTTTATTCTCTTTCTTAAATAAATAATTAAAATAATAAATTTTACCATGAAATAAAGTTGTGTTTAAATATAATTTTTTTTGCTTGTTAAAATTTGTGCCGCCAAATTAAGGACAACAAATTCTCCAATAATTTACCTCTTTTAAAAAATATATTCTTTTAATTACGGACTTTAAATGTTTTAATTTTTTTTTTTTTTTTTTGGAGGTGAATACAGTATTAGATAAAAACAATCATTTGTTTTGTTTTCTAGTCGTGTATATATTTGGACAAAAATGCATCGATCAAACAATACGTCTAGAATTAACCTTTAAAATTTTTATAATCAAACTTCAAAACACAAATTATGCCTGTCTGTAAGCACACTGCTAATACTGCCAAGGCGATCCACTTAATTCGTCAAAAGCAGATCAACCAGATGCATAAATCAATTTAGCAACGTATCTTGGTGAAACCATGACGATTTGCAAGTAACACTGCATTAGCCTCCACTTGCAAGCCACTTGAACCCCACAACTTGGATGTCAATCACTTCTTGCAAATGTTTTGCTCATTCAAAAGCAAAATCCCTACCACTGCAGTAGAAGTTAATTAACCCAACTACCATCAAATTTGACAAAAGCTAACTAAATACAGTAACTGAATTGCTACGAAGCCTTCTTAAGTAAGCAATCAATCGTGTTATAACAAACAAATCATTAGTCTTCTCAAGGACTGAGCTCCTTGTAGAGTAAACTACTCCCAAGCAATACTCTATTCTTCAATAACTTTAGCCATCTTTTGAATATAAGTGACAGGATTAATAAGTTGTTGCTTAAACACAACCTCACTTCTCAATAACAAGAAATGACACATGAGAGCAACCTAGTTTATTACAGTGGAGAACCCCTAGCACTAGGTTTCTATTTAGCCTGCAAACTAGTATCAATCTACTTTTCGATTGAGTGCTCGGTCATCCAAGAAGTTCTCAATCCCAACGCATGGCCTAAACACAGAAGTTCTACCAGTGAGCACATTAGGAGAAAATCCTTAATGTTAGTGATATGTCTAACGATTCAATCATAAATCGTACTATATTATTAGTTGTGGATAAAATTGTGTCGAAAAAATCGACCTTCATCTAACTTCGGTAATTATAATGTCCTGCTAGAGGCCGCTTATAACTTGTGGGCCGAAAATGAGTTTTGGGCCTACTGCTAATGTTATGTGAACCTACAAGATCGCACACTAAGCGAACTAGGCTTATAATGTATTGGGCCGGACAGTTAGGATTTCCTTATTCTTTTGTATCTCTGATTAAAAGAGGCGGATTATAAAATGAGGTACATACGCCTAAGGCTGAGAGACTTAGAGAGAAGGAAACCAGAGAACTACGCTAGCACGCACAAGGTTCGGGCTCATTTCGTGTGTGTGGATACCAGTAGAGGCGTGACGATCGACACGCTGATCCAGACGCATCTGTTCTTCTTATCTCCATCGAAATTCATTTAGGTATAATCGATCTTCTATTTCGGTTTTAATATACGCATGGCTCTTGATAATTGGATAAATTGTTTTTAAATTCCGCAGCGATTTTTTGAAATTGAAATATTATATATATATATATATATATATATATATTATTTTTTATTATAATTAGCGATCTGTGGTTTGATATGTGTATGAGATATGTGTATATGATTGCATATCTTAATCTGTATTTAATTTTCATAATCTGTTATAAACATGATTCATGATTACGGTTTATATAATTAACATGTTATAACCTGTGAACACAGTTAGGGTTAATAGATGAATAATATGGATAATGACATGTGGTGAATACAGATTCAGTTAGGGTTTATATCAGTTAATTCGATTAATCTGGATATATGGTGAATTGGGGTTTCAGATTAATATGATTAATCTGAGGGTAGTTTTCCCGTTAAAAAGAATTATGAATTCAATTTTTGTTTCAGGGGCGCTGCCCCGGAAAGCCCCAGCGAGGGGCATTGCCCCTTCGAGCCCCGCTTGCTAACCAGCTAGCAAGATCGCACAAGGGGTGCTGCCCCTGGACCCCACAGAGGCGCTGCCCCTAGTACCCCGCAAAGGGTGCTGCCCCTTGACCCCGCGAGGGGCTCTGCTCCTCGACCCCGCAAGGGGATGCAGCCCCCTTAACCCCGCATGGATTACGCACAGTATTTCGAAAAATGGTTTTATATGTTTCGTATACTTTATCATGTTGATAATATGTATTAATATGTGTTGTATGATTATGCATGGTGAATAGTATGACCCATAATTACTTTTGGTTTTAATTAAATACGACCTGCGTGTCGTGGTATTTTTAATTAAATACAACATGTGTGTCGTGAGTATTATTTAATTAAATGCGGCCTGCGTGTCATTGTAATTTTATATTACAGTCTGCGTGTTGTTTATTTCACTTGTAATGTTGATTGAAGAATCAAGTTCGGTAAAGAATCAAGGTGATTGGAGAATCAAGTTGATTGGAGATGCTGATAGCTGAATGGTGATCTACATACAACAAGTGCATTGTTTGAATATTAGATCTTCATAGTTTAGGGGCATATTACATCATGTTTACTTATTCGTTTATTTATTTATGCTGATTTATTATTATATTTTTATCACTAGCATAAATAATTAATAGTCCCTCATCAAAATTAAGTAATAATTGATGCCTTACCAATCTAACGACTATCAAGGCTTGGATCGTTAAGAGATGAGTCTACCAAAGTAGAGCATCATTGACTATTCAAGTTAAGCATGATGGATAATGGTTATTCATATGAGATGATTGGTTTACTTAACAATACCAGCAAAACAGTTTTAGGTTTTGAGGCATAGTATTGGGGAGCCGAGACATGCGATGTCAACCCAAACAACCAGGAGTTGCATATGATGCAATTAACAAGGAATTGCTTACCTAAATAACTAAGTGTTGAGGGTTAAGCCAAAACTTACTCAAGTCTTAGTAAAATATGGATCTTGGCCCACTATATTATCATTTAGAGTGATACTAATAACAACAAGTATAGTGATAGTTTATTGTAAACTGCTTTAATAAACATGTCACTAAAACTTTGCATATATTTGTTGTAGATATATAATGGCAATCAATTTATCATCAACCTTTTCACTGTGATCCGTCGATCAAACTTCTTGGACTGGTATAGAAACTTGAGAATAATTCTCAAGCAGGAGAAAAATGAATATGTCCTTGAGAAGCCTATTCTAAAGAAGGCACTTACTATTAATGCTCCCCATGCTGAAAGGAATGCTTACCAAAAATATAAGGATGATGTATTAGATGCATCTTATCTGATGTTAGCCACCATGAGCTCAGATCTTCAGAAAGAATTTGAGAACGTGGAAGCATATGAGATGATTGTTAACATGAAAAACTTGTTTCAGGAGCAAGCACGACAGGAAAGGTACCAAACTGTAAAGGACCTCAATGCGTGCAAGCTAGCTAGAGGGAGCCTGGTCAGTCCTCATGTAATCAAGATGATTGGTTACGTTAAGAACTTGGAGAGATTAGGCTTCCCCATTAGTCAAGAGTTGGCTATTGACATCATTTTCTAGTCATTGCCTGATGACTATAGCACGTTTGTTATGAACTATAACATGCATAGTCTCAACAAGACATTGACTGAACTG
>JAUMHB010095766.1:0-10678 GCA_032359685.1 Pittosporum tobira
ATTCATCAAAAGTCCATTAGTTCATTTCATAACCCACACTAGCCAGCCCATAATTATAATAGAGTCCATATGTTACATTTTATAAGACTTACTGATTATAATATAATTAAACACAATTAATTATAATCTCACATAAATATAATATTATAAAATATAATATTACAGACTCACCGCCCAATGTGATAGTGGGTGTTCAACGGTTATCCATTTCCTTTATCAAATTCTAACCAGTACGTACATATTTCGCGGCTACTCTTCTGGCACTTTAACATGCCTGCCTTCTTTAATCTTGTTTTTTGGCACAGATGTGTGTGTGTGTGTGTGTATAAGTATACTCTCAGTGTTCCTTCGTACATCTTCATCGATCTGAGGATCTTTTGCATTTTTCTAGCTAGATCTTAATCTGAGCTGTTAAATTTCTTCATAATTTATTGTAAGACAATGGTTGCTTTGTTCCTTTCTCTCTGTTTTCTGTTCTACTCGTCTCTCTCCCACACCATTTCATCTACACCTGTTCCTCCATATCTCGATGGTAATTAAGCCCTTCCCAGCTTGTGTTACAATTAATTTCTTCCTGTGTGTTGTAAATATAACAAGAGTATTGGCATATACGTTTATATAGAGCTGATCAAATAACAATGACATTTTTTGTAATTACTATGGACTTTGCGAATATTTATTTTATATGTGTCTAATCAACTCACTAGTCGTATCAAATAATATCAATTTTATTTTTTTCATCAAAGGGGCCGTAATTATTAAGCATTTTCTTAAGGCAATGTACAAACACATAACATTTTTAATGGAACATATTTACAATTGTTCAATGTTAATTTTATTGAGGTTTGGCACCTTCCTTCCTTTTTATGTTCATTTTTTCCTATAACTTAGATAGAGATGAGTTAATTATGTATCTTTGATCTCTTATTCTAGGATTTCTTGCAAATGGAAACTTTGAGCAAGCGCCAAAACCATCAAACCTCAAGAAAACAGTGATCATAGGGAAGTATTCCTTGCCCAAATGGGAAATCAGTGGCTTGGTTGAGTATGTCTCCGGTGGGCCGCAACCTGGAGGATTCTACTTCACAATTCCTCGTGGTGCCCATGCGGCGCGACTAGGGAATGAAGCTTCCATATCACAAGTTATTAGAGTAAAGGTAGGCCAAATCTACTCTCTCACATTTGCAGCCACCAGGACTTGTGCCCAAGATGAGGTGCTTAGGGTCTCGGTCCCTGGTCAATCGAGTGATCTTCCAATTCAAACTTTGTATAGTAGCAATGGAGGTGACACTTATGCTTGGGCTTTTAAGGCACTTGCTAATACAGTTAAGGTCACTTTTCATAACCCTGGGATTCAAGAAGATCCTACTTGTGGCCCACTCTTGGATGCTATTGCAATCAAGAAGATGATCCCCCTAAAGTGCACTAAAGGTTAATTTGTCTTCGAATTGTTATAATACTTTTTCAGGATTATGATTTGGTGAAGTTAATGATAAATTGACTATTTATTAAATTTATAAGAAATAGTTGCATGTAATATAGAATTGCATGTCTGACTTCGATAGTTGATAATAAAGTATGTACAATGCAACTTTGAGTTCTACCAATGTTAAATTCATTCTTAATTCACCCGATCAAAATCCACATTTTAACCTGTTACTATACTAATTGGCTTCTAACATTAACTTTGTACTTTACATAGGGAATTTGGTGAAAAATGGTGGTTTTGAAATTGGTCCCCATGTGTTCAAGAACTTCTCAACAGGTGTCCTCCTCCTTCCAAAAATACAGGACATATATTCGCCACTCCCGGGTTGGATAATCGAATCCATTAAACCGGTGAAGTACATCGACTCCAGGCACTTCTTGGTTCCCTCGGGACTATCTGCAATAGAACTGGTTGGTGGGAGAGAAAGCGCCATTGCACAAATCATAAGAACAGTGCCCAACAAATTCTATAACCTAACCTTCACCATTGGAGATGCTAGAAATGGCTGCCATGGATCAATGGTAGTTGAAGCTTTTGCGGCTAGGGTTACCATAAAAGTTCCGTTTACATCTGAAGGAAAGGGAGGTTTTAAATCCGCCAGTCTGAAGTTCCAAGCTGTCTCAGCTAGAACAAGAATCACATTCTATAGTGCATTTTATCACACAAATTTTAATGACTGGGGTCATATGTGTGGCCCTGTCTTGGACAACGTTAGAGCTTTGCCTGCTCGTGTATAAATCCGAGTGAAATATTGAGTGAAAACTACTCAATCATATAAATCTGATTTCGAGCTAAATCAAGCTTGAATATATATATATATATGTCAAGGCTGTTTTATAAATTCAATAAAGTGTTAGCATTGTGTAGTTCTCTTTATTACGAGACTATTGTTTAGAGATATTGTATATGAGAGATTATTGATATTGATTATAAAATTTGTTTACAGTTTATCCTCTAAATCGAGGGCATTAAAACTAAAATAAAATTACGTTTTTATATTACTTAAAAAACAGAAATCGAGTTAAAAAGTGGTGGTCAGTACTAGCGAACCAATCTTTTATCTAAAGTTCTAAACAAACTATTTTATGAGATTATTTTGTCCACTATTATGGGATCACCTTACCATTATAAGGGGTCTCTTGCCAATTATTATGAGATTTAATGAATTAGCTCATGTGAAAGTTGAAACATGGTCTTCAATACTTAATGCTCTTATGTATACTTTGTAGAGTCATTTCACCCCTCAAAAAAAAATGTTGGTAGCTTCAAGTCTAATGTAGATCATAAAGCTACTTGCAGCATTCTTCTCTTCTCTTCCTCATGGTTCTCCCTACAATTCAGAACAAGTTTATAGCCTTACATTTTTTAATAATTGAAGGTTTGCATTGAACCCATTAGACAAGGTTTTTGAATGCTTTCATTTTTAGTGTTAAATTCAAGGAATATATTTTTTTATTTGCAAAAAATATTGAAAAATTATGTCTAGTTAGTCATGTACTCCATTAAACGAAAGTAATAGATTTTACCAGTAATGCACGTGTCTGTTCTTGTTAACATTGAGTAACTGAAGCTTCCTTGACATTGAGAAGTCCCATAGGACAGCTCATATCAGGCCAGCTACTGGTGAAGACTCCACCGACTGTCTTGGGTTCAACCAACTCTATCCGTAGAACCATCCTATATGGTGTTTAACGAGCCAATTTTTCATTTAAAATTTGTTAATATTATATTTTAAATTATTTTTTTAAAAAAATTGAGTTGATAAAAAAACTCGTAAAGAGAACTGAATTGAAACTTGACAAGTCAACTCCGACTCGTTTAACATCCCACCCAATCATGGCTCCGACTAACTACAAAGTCCTTAAATTTTGCGATACTGTACATCAGTACATAATCATCTGACATAGTGTGTGGACAATTTTCGAATTTGACAATTTCAGAATTATTAAAAAAGAAAAGAAAAGATAGGTGGCTACGCCTCTGGATAAAACCCGACACATCTCACGCCAAATTTGATGGCACTTCAACATGCATATGGTCACTTCCCACGTATCTTGTTTTCGAATTTTGTGTTTATGTATTTATTATACTCTCTATCAATACACACATATACCTCTTCCTTATAATTTCCATATATCATGAGGCTCTTTCTGAGTTTTCTGAATCTCTGTTTGAGTTCATTCTTGCAGTTGCTGCAAAACATTTATCAATATGGCTTTGTTTCTCTCTCCCCCCCTTCTATTCATCTTCTCTCTAATTTCCAACAGCTTTGCCTTTGCTGCGCCCCCTTCATATCACGATGGTAAGTACTTATAAACTCCTCACTACTGAATATTGGAAAAGTCCAAGCTCAAGTGTTAAGAGCTCCCTTGCTCGGTCATTGGGTCGTGGAATCAAACCTAGTCGGGTGCATGAGATGGGGTGAGATTTGGGTTTTATTTCAAGTAATAAGTTCTTTATATCAAAGAAATATGTTCAATCCACCTGCTAAGCCAAAGGAAAATGTTGCATATGTACAGAAGTTGCGTTGTTATCCAAATGCAATTGATTATTATATGGATATAAAAAATTTCCGTAGTCTGCGAAATGAATTGTCATTAGTATCGTTTTGCCCTTCTCACTACCTAATATCAAAACTTTCTATTTTGGACAAGATATCTCGCAAATGGGAACTTTGAACTAGGGCCAAAACCATCGAACATCAAGAAAACAGCAATCATAGGAAAGTACTCCTCGCCAAAATGGGAAATCAGTGGCTTGGTTGAGTATGCCTCCGGCGGGCCGCAAGGCCTGCAACCAGGTGGCTTCTACTTTGCGATCCCTCGCGGGTCTCACGCGGTGACTCTAGGAAACGAAGCTTTCATTTCACAGGTTGTAGCTCATCTGAAGCCAGGCTCAATGTACTTTCTCACATTTGCAGCCACCAGGACTTGTGCTCAAGATGAGGTTCTTAGGGTCTCAGTCCCTGGTCAGTCAGATAATCTTCCAATTCAGACACTGTTTAGCAGAGATGGAGCTGACACTTATGCCTGGGCTTTCAAAGCGAATTCAACTAGTGTTAAGGTCATCTTTCATAACCCAGGGATTCAAGAAGATCCAACCTGTGGGCCTCTCTTGGATGCCATTGCAATTAAGGAGATGGTCCCTCTAAAATTCACCAGAGGTCAGTTTTGGACACACACACATCGGAGTACACTAAAATTGGAACATGTTTTACTGCATGTGTGACACATATTTTAAAAATTATGAAATATATATATATATATATATATATATATATATATATGAAATAGGCTAAAAGATATTTTTGACTTTGTATTTTTACCATTTTTAAATATTGAATTATGACAAAAAGACTTTTTCAAATCGAACCTCAATATTCATATATTTTAAAAAATTGAATCTTCCGGTGAGCTAAAATATAATTTTCGCCGAAAAGTTCAAAATTTTCCAACAGTGTGAATTTTTTTAGGAGCATATTTGTCTTTTGAGGACACCATGGTAATTTTGTACTAAATGAATACTTAATCTGATCAATCTCACAGAAAATTCCATTATTTAACACTGTTGAAATACCTTTTTTGCCATTCCTCCGGTGAAAATTTTAAACTTTTTGGTGAAAATTGGATTTTAACTCGCCGGAAAGTTCAATTTCTAAAAATGTATGAACATTGAGGTTCGATTTAAATTTTTTTTTTTTATCATGGTTCATTGCTAAAAGTGATAAAAACACTAGGTCAAAAATACATTTTAGCCTGTAAAGTATTTAACTATTTTTTAATTCATCTTAAATTCATGTATACGGTGCAAATTACATACATATGAAGGATATAATTCCTCAATTCCATAGGATGTATCCGGATTCAATGAAGTTCAAATTAAATGAACATTTGTTAATTTTCAAAGAAAATATTATACTCGTACAACGAAGAATTATATATTAATGATTTGTAATATTTATTTTTACCATTGCAATATGATGCAATTCTCTACAATATTGCAACATTTCATACATAATTTATAAATGCTAAGTTCATTCTTAACTTCACTGAATTCAAATCCTTTTAGGAGAGATGAGTCTAGGGAAATAGACAAGAAGTTGCATACTTGAAAATATATTAGTGTTAACCCTACTGATGCTGATCAAGTCAAAGATAAAGATATTTCTTAATTATCATTTATCTAGTTACAGTTCTTATCAAGTTGTAACTCATCTATTATTGTTCTTATCAAGTTGTAACTCCTCTACTATAAAAGGAACTGATGTTCTCTGTTTCAGAATATCAATATAATTATTAATAAAAATATTTTTTTTATTCTCTCCATAATTATCATGGTATCAGAGCTTTAGGTTTTTAATCCTAAAATTATTTTGCTTCCGCTGCCGCCGGCGGTTTTCATAGTCGTCGGCGGAAATCCTAATTTTTATTAAACCCTAGCCGCTTACTTTTTTTTTTTTTTTTTTTTTTTTTTTTTTTTGGAGATGGTAATTCATAAATAAATGTCGCACGTGAGCCATTCACACCCCTGTCCCCTGGTGCATGGGAAATTGATAACTACATTTAAAAATGTGCATGTTGATTTTTAGTCCTAATTACATGATCATTTCATTTTATGCAGGTAAGTCGGTGAAAAATGGTGGCTTTGAAATAGGTCCATATGTTTACAAGAACTTCTCAACCGGGATCCTTATCCTTCCACAACAAGAAGACCAAATCTGGCCACTTCCCTAAAGCCCGTCAAGTACATCGACTCAAAGCACTTCTTCGTTCCCTCAGGGCTCGCCGCGATCGAATTGGTTGCAGGAAGAGAAAGTACCATTGCACAAATCATTAGGACAATGCCAAACAAGTTTTACTGCCTAATTTTCACAGTGGGAGATGCTAAAAATGGCTGCCTTGGATGCCTTGGATCGATGATGGTTGAAGCTTTTGCCGCCAGGGGAAAGGGTAAAAGTTCCGTTTACGTCTGAAGGGAAGGGAGGGTTTAAATATGCGAGTCTGAGGTTTCAAGCAGTTTCAGCTAGAACAAGGATTACATTCTATAGTGCATTTTATCGTACGAGGATCGATGACTGGGGCCATATTTGTGGTCCTGTTTTGGACAATGTTAAGAGTTTTGCCTGCACAGACATATAAGGGTTAGTCGTAGGAATTAGCAAGTTAAAAATGCACAATCTTGTTTGATTTTGTTTGATTTTTTATTTTTTAGTACATTATATAACCAACTCGAACAGTTGGCCGCGATTTTATTTCAGACTCACACACACACCCAATTTTTAATGATGAAATTTTGTACGGGAATTGAACCCCTGATCTCTCTTCTGGGAGAGGCCAGTGCTGATCATAGTTGTTATGTCATAACAAGACCGTGCCGGCCGGTTCAACCGATTCAACCGTATTTCGGTCACTTTATTGGCATGGTACGATCAAAATACCGGAGTTGCAAAAATATCGGTTATTAAACCGGCCGGTTTTTCAAATAACCCTTGAACCGGTTGAAATTTAAAATACCGGCCGGTTTTGGGAAATGATGAAATTATTATTTTTTTTGGTTAACCATATATCTGTTGAATTTATTTTTCAAAAAATAATATATTATTGTGTTTTTAAATATAATTAAAATATTTTAAATGTATAATATTATACTTTTTATGTATTTTAAAATTTGTATCATATAATCTTCTAAAACTATTGTAAATTATATGAGACAGGAAGAATATAGTCTGACTTGTAATAAAAAAAAATTAAAGAGTTTAAATGTTTAGTTATCTTAGTAAAATATTTTTTTATTATAGTAAGTAAATTTAAAATACAGTTTAATGTTTTGAGAATGAGAGTTTAAGTCTTGATAGTATTGATTTGTTGTGTAAATATATAGATCTTGTTCCTTCTGAAGACTACATGATTTTGTTTCCTCTGAAAACTATATAATTTTATAAGTTTATAGTGTAAATATTATTATCTAACATATAAAAATATTATTTAATATTTAAAAATAAAAAAATACGATTTAATCGGTTGAACTAATGGTTGAACTGGTTTAACCAAAGAATCACTATGCTGATGCCTCGACCGGTTCAATATCCGATTCAGTTATGATGACTATGGTGAACCACTAGTCAGATGTTTGTTTGATTTTGTTAGCTTGTTAGAAATATAAACCCATATGTAAGTCGTTTTTCAGTTTCTTTCTCTAGTTCCAATATTTTATGTTCTTAATCGATCATTTAATAAATTAGTATTAATTTCATACAGACTACCTATAAAATTGTTAATTTATAACTAACTAATAAAATAATTTGTAGAAGATATGATTTTCTTTTAAAAGATATAATATGTAATATTATTATTGGATGTTTATCTATGAAATGTACTTGGAAAATTTAAAGATATTGAAAAGTAGTTAAACCTGCATACTGTAAAAATTAAATCTGTTGTTTAGGGTCAAAGCCCTCTAATCGTTCACCTTGTTTGGATTGTCATTGGGAGATTTCAGATATGAAATCAAATCTATTGTCTCAAATTCTGTTTCATCTCTTGTCTCAAATTAAATTCAATAAATGTATTATATTTAAATTTATTAATTACAAAAATTAACTATAATTTTTTATAAAATTAAATTATAAAATTAAATTGAAATAAAAATATTTAACAACATTTGGGATAACATATGTGGACTCGATCGTGAAACTAGCAATTGGTTTATAGCCCAATTCCAGTGACGCCCAATATGTTATATTTTGGGGCTCAGAAGCAAGTAGCCCAAAATATAACTTATTTGTTTTTTAATGGTAAGCCCAAATATAAATGAAAGGCTTGTATTTGTTTTGATTACCAGCCCAATATCAGTTACAGATCATAGTACGCAATTGTTGATTTACGTAGGCCAAAGTTGAACCATCTTTAAATTTTGACTTTTTAATGACTGGTTAATAAGAATCCACAATGAAAGAATCGAGTAATTCAGTATTTGAGATGTTAATAGGAAAAATAAATTTAATTAAATTAAATCCTCCCGGTATGAATTGAATGGGGGATTTTGTGTTTCTGAATTCAGACCAAAGAATAAATAAGAGAATCAGCAGTATCAAAATTCCTAAAGGCCTTGGTCGAAAAGGTGGCCATCTGGGTCGCCTCTTGAGGCGGCGCGTGGCTTTCACTGCCTCTGTAGAACTGGAGGTCATTGGAGTTGGAGGGTGGATGGTAGTACAACCGAGCGGTCTGAGGGCAGTGAGAGTGAAATCTTGCAACAATTCTCACCCCCATATCGATTATCTCCACATATTTTCCCATGGATCCGAATCCGATCGTCTTCCTTCTTTAATTATATGTATGTATATAGAGAGAAAGTCAGCCAGAGAAGGAGCTGTAGGTAGCCTTTCTCGAATTGATTTGGAGAGAGGATGAAGAATCGGTGTTGTTTATATATAGGCGTGTTCTGCGTTGGTCGCTCTTTCTTCGCTTCTTCGACCTTTTGACTCTTATTTCCCACCTGTTTCTTCCTCCATCAATGTTGCGTGCCATTTTATTAAATTATTCATAATAAAATATATTTATTTGACCAACGTTTTATTGATCAGTAATGTATTAGTACTTCTTTCCACTAATGAATAAGTTAAAAGTACAATTTTCATCCATTTTATAATTTTAAGAGGTAGTTTGATATAAATTATTTGAAAATAAATTATAAATTATTTAATAATTAAATTATTGAATAAGTGGTCAGTTATATTTGGTGTAGTTTTTTTAAAATAAATTATTAAATAAGTTTCTGAAACTTAGTTTTTTAAAAATAATTATTATGTGTTTTAGCATATTTTACAATTTAAAAATAACTTATTAAATAAGATGAAACAAACATAATTATAAATTGATTATAATTTTTAAAAATTTATAATCATTTCAAATAATCACTACCAAACAGGCACTAAGCTACTCCCTTCTTCATATAATTTATATAACATAAACTTTTCATGTGTATTAAAAAAATTAATTAATTATTAAAATTGTTTGATATTTTGAGTAAATGAAATAAAAAAAATATTTTGTGTGTGAAATTAAATTATTATTATTATTATTATTAAGAGCCCATGTTTATTTGATTTATGAAATCAAGGATAATTTTTTCTTATTTAAAATTATTATTCTTTTGTCTTAACAAATTATGACAGAGCCTCAAAAAATATTAAGGCCAAAAATGGATTAAAGATTGTCCTCTCACACATTTTATAAGATATATGAAGAACTTTTTTTTTTTTTTTGCAAGGTATGTAATTTGCTAGTGACAACTCATTTTATAATGAATTACACCTTAATTGTCTTGCTATAATATTTTCATTTCTTTATTCCGGTTGATATTAGAAAGATCCAAAGACCGTGTTGGGCTTCGGTGAATCGGTGGAACGCGCACCTAAGACCCTTTAGCTTTGAACAAAAGGCAGGTAGGTACCCCTTTTCTTTTGACTTGGTTCTACTGGCGCGTAAAATAATCGTACGTCATCATCTATATTTAATTTAAAGGCAAGATTTTTTGTCATTAAAAATAAATAAATAAATATTATTATTCGCACTTTGGAAAAATTATGTTTTTAAGAAAAATTCAAATACAGTATGACTCCCACTTTTGTACTCGGGGGATAATGTTATGAACTACTACTAGTATGAAAGTAGTGTTGTGGAAATTAAAGTATTCCCACCAATATTTAGCTATTAAATAATAACAAATAATATTTCATTATATGGAAGAAATATTACAAGAGAAAAAGAAGATAACAAACTAAATCAAATATTAAAGACTTGTTTTGAGATGATTTTATGACCAAATGATGTCTTCCATTATATAGCATTGGAAGGTGCCTTAAGTTTTCTAATTCAATAATGTGGGAGGAAAAACAACTCTACAAAATTCAAATCCCCAAATTTTCAATGTGGGATATGAGCCAAAAAACAATAATTCTCCACCTTGGCGAATATCCAAATTCTTCAATCTTCTTTGCAAACTTTAGTAGAGTCTTCAAAAAGAAGACTTCAAGTTTTTAAAACATTGATCAAGTTTAAATAATGTTAAAACTTGATCGCTGTCACAACTTTCGTCATAAGTGGTATGAATTTTCTGGATTTGTATATGATCTTCTTCCAGAATCTCTCTCACAAAATGATACTTGACATCAATATGCTTCGTCCTTGC